>JAULJZ010223703.1:0-17495 GCA_032270985.1 Heliamphora pulchella
TAAAATGTGAATAGATGAATCAATAGAAAGTTTCATATTAACATTCTATACAGAAAGTAAAAGAATGAAGGTTCATGGAGGGTTTCTCACTTTTGATTTTCATTTCTTACGCCAACGATTTGATATTCTGAAGATTTCGTGGAGGTTTTATCACTCTTGAAAATATGAAAATTGTATTTGATTCTCCAGAGAGATTACCGTATTACATAGTGCTTTATATATTAAAATTGAATTTGCGTTTGATTGTGAAAAGTTTGATATAAAGAGCAAATGCAAAATGAAAATACTTCCGAAGTTTTAGCTTTGCTTTATTTTAGGAAAGAGCTGTCAGTTTGTAGACAATTCCGCGGGAATGACATAATAAATAAATTGGGGTACTTTCGGTATGGCGAACAAAATGAGAATTTCGTAGATTAGTTGTTTACTAAATGGTACTCAGACTCAAATAAGTTGTCTAAATGGAATTTGATATTAAATCACCCAAGATAATTTTACTATTTGAATAAAAATGAACGAAAAATTTTATATTTAGTGTGGCTAGCTAGTGTTAAAGTGAATGGAGAAAATTTTCATTATTCGAATAAATTTCACTATTCTAAGTCTTTGTTTGTCCTAGCTTTTTATAAAGACTTTTTATTTAAAAACTTTTTAAAATATCTATTTATTTGACTTCTCATTGTAATCAATTGGTTTTTTCTATATTTTTTTATATCTATTTTTTTATAAAAAAATCAAAAAACCTAAAAAAATAAAAACTAAATCAGACACACGTTAAATACAGTGCAAAGGTCTAAAAATTAGACTTTTTAACTAATTATTCCAATAACTTTATCTCTAGGGAGCTTGCACTACCTACGTAACGCATTCGTGTGCTGGACGTCATCTCTTATGAATTTAATTGGCTTCTTTCTATTTATTTATTTTTTCTCAAATTGGCTTTGTTTCTAATATAATAAAAGTGGATATATATATATGGGGGCAAATTTTTTTAAATAAAGATAAAATTATATCTCCTCAAAGAAATAAGATGACATCAAAAGATGTGATATGATAAATTTTTTATTAAAAAGATAACTCAAAATAATAATTAAAATTCTTGCTAAAAACGAACTCTTGTCCTATAAATAAAAATCGAATTCTACGAATAAAAGTACGTAATCATATATTCATATAAGAATTATATTATTTTTTACCATAATTGTGGCTGACTTAAGCATCGGAGTGTCTCCGACCGGTCAATACTGATCGGAGCACTAACAGTGTTCTCTTTTTACAAAATTTTGAAATTCTCGTATGCTTAATTCGTCTTCTTTGTTAAAAATATTCATCATTACGTAGAGATACGATTTTTTACTCTCACAATATATATATATATATTGAGGCTCGAGAATGTGGAGCCTCTCTGTTATCTGTCTAAACATATGAAAATATGATGGTTTGGATTATGGGTAGGACCTATTCACTTTTCTGTCTGTTGTAATGTGAACCATTGCACTTGGATCCCACTTTCACTATCCCACCCACTGCAATCCAATTTCACAAGAGACACAAAAACGAATGGGGAATTAATATGGATAATTTATTTATTATTTTGTTTCTCTTTCATTTTAATCTCCTGCCTTCTCTGCCTTTTTAGTATTTTTTCCCTTTTTGTTATATTCTTTTTCTTTTTTATTATTTTCTAAGTTCTTTACTCACTTTGCTCGACTCGACTTAGAGGGTGTTTAGTATATATGAAATTATGAATTTATAAATTATAGTTGTCTACTGGCTTGACTTACGGGGTGATTATTGATTGTAATATTTTTATTATGTAATTGAATATTTTTATTTCAAATATTTATATTACAATATAATTTGTGCAATTTCTCATTTATTAAAGATGAGAAATTAATGAGCAATCAAAGTTAAACGTACAAATCCGATACAAATTTAGAAAATTTTCATTTATTCAAAATAAATAATTAGTATTCAATGTAAATATTACATACACACTATTGAACCAAAAATAAGAAATCAGTGTTAAATATACAACTAGAATATAAATTATAAAATTTCTCACTTATTAAAAATGAAAAATAGTATACAATGTAACAATATCACACAAATAGTAAATCACCAAATGGAAGAGAAAACCAATTCCCATTTAATTTCACATGTAGAAAGAAAACAATAACATTCACATTTTTTTTTGCAATAAGCCATCTTAAAAAAGCCTTGTGACAGAAAAAGTGATAACATCCCTAAAAATACAAACAAAAATATTATAGCAATAAAAAACGCACACGTAATTAACATTAATACAAGTAAGATTTTTAAATATAAATGACTAAATTAACACAAAATATTGATATTTATACATATATATCCATTATCTAATAGTGGTGGTGTTTGGAATTACTGAAACTAGTAACTTATAGATTTTAACTTGTAACAGAAGATGTAAGTATTTGATAAAAATTGTAACTTATAACTGAAATAGAAAAAAAAATATTTATAAATTATAGTAGAAACTGTGATTGTTTGAAAAAATTTATAATTTATAACTAAAATTAGTTACAAAAAAATAAAACTACCAACAGTAACTTTGCCAAACACCCCCCAGCATATTAGTACTCAAAAAAAACTATGGATATTTAGAATAGAAAAATACAATCACAATAAAAAAAATATTCCAATTAAGAAAAGTCAAAAAAATAAGAAATATCGTCTAAGAAACATGCATTGTAATGACCTAAATAGATCACTAATCCAATAACTTAAACAAAGAATTTAATGATGCAGTCCAAAATTCTTAATTCTAAATTATTAGTAATATTCAAATTATTTCATTATATATCAGACTTATTTATCTCCTATCCATGTAAAATAGAGTATCACAATATCTTTCACTCAGTACGTGACGTTCTCGTCGTGTAACTTAAGTTTTTTCCTTGGTTGATGTTGTGGATAATAATTCATTAGCAAATACAAAACAATTTATTAGTGTACACAATGTATACAATTTCAAAAAATTTACTCTTCTCTAGAGCTTTTATTCCATTCACTCTTCACGATGCCGCCTTCAATGAGATCAAGATTAGTTTTGATACCATTTGTAACAACTCATGTGAATCATTAGCTTAATAACTTAAATAAAAAATCTAACAACGTAGCCTAAAATGTTTAAATTCAAATTATTAATAATATTATATTGTTTCATTATATACCATTTTTTTTTTACCTCCAATCGATATGAAATGAAATATTACATGAATATACATATATACACTTTAATTAGGGGTAAAATTATCCAAAATTTCAAAGATATAGTCAAAAAGTAAATAGCACTGAAAATTAAAACTCTAACTGAAACTCTACATTCTCTATTGTTTTAGTTATCACTCCATTTAATCGTTTAAATCAATTAAATTCCATTTGTAAAAATCCCGAACCAATCCTTGTAATGGTCTTTCGCATTACCAGGCTTCTATAAGATGAATTATAGCAAAAAGGCAGACAAGGTTAAACCAAAAATGTATTGATTTGCCTATAAAAGCCGAATACTGAACCCCATATTTTTGTACCTGGACAAAAGAAGACTTCACATCAATACATTAATTAGTGTACCATATGCGATGGAAACAATTTAATTTGCAATATTAATCATGTATAGTCGGAAAAACAGTCTTGCCATCTAAAAACAAACAGAAAGTGAGTGAAACAAACAGGCATGACAAAAAACTACTTTCTTATCATAAAATCTTTGCACGACCATAATAGTGGATGTCAAACCAAACCCGACTTTATATTTCGTTACAGTATATAGTAACGAAACTGTAGAAGTGCGAAGTAAAGAACATCTAGAATATCACTATATAACGACATCCACTCGTTCAAACTCGATCATCGACAAATTGCTACTTTCTTTCACATGGAAATCGGCAGATTCAACCACTTCTACGCGACCTGACTTATCCACCGCAAGCCTCATCGATCCCTTGAACATGTCGATTTTTGCATTGCGCAGGATTACAGTTGTACCTTCTTTCATCAAATCCACTAGACAAAAGATATTTATTTCCTTGTAAGTGGCATACATATAGAATCAATGAGATGTAAAAAAAAAAAAATGTTACTTGTGTCTGCGGGTGTGCGCTAATGTAATGCATTCACAAATAAAGAAGGAATGCCTACAAAAGTGAGGTCCTGTAAAGCACGGAGTACAAATCATGTATATTGAATTGTAATCAATTCCTTATTCAAAATTTTAATATTTTCTATATTCTTTCAAAAATTAAGTGTCAGTTCATACTAAATAAATCCAATTCTGCAAGAAAACTCACTCCTTTTCGCTCTTCATCTCACTATATATCACAAATGAGATTTCACAGCTTTATATAGCCTCCAACCTGCTCAATAAATGGCTAGGACCATTTCAATCCAATGGTCACAATTAATAAGAAGAAATATTCAAACATCTTTTCATCCCCACTACATTGTAATTTTTTTTACACTAATCTAGTGAATTGAGGAGTTCTATACAATTTTAAAGAGTACTTAAAAACATCATGGATTATTCAAAAACTCTTTGGACTATTCAAGAACTTTCGGACTATTTAAGAACCTATTGGAACCTTTCATAACCTTCCAAACTCATCTACTTCACAAGATTCTCCCTCGTCTTGGACTCTTCCAGAACATTCTGGACTCTTCCAGGATGCTCATAAAGCCTTCCACAAGCATTTTAAGCCTTGTAGCAAGTGGCTCGTGACAAGGTGCATGACTTTGGAAGAAATAGGGAGAGGAAGGTTAGACAAAGGTGAGGAACCAATATGAATACTTTTTGACAAATAATATGGTTGAAATCTCTCTCTTTTACTCTAAAAAGGTATAAAACACCAGATAACTGCACTCTAATAGATATATCATTTCCAATGTTTCAAAACTCTTAATAAGGAATAAATAAGCCCAAAAAAGGACCAAAATGGCTTACTGAAAACCTCCTCAAATCTACATATTGTCTCAGTTGTCAATATAACAACACTATTTGAAATATTTCACCAAACCTCCACTGACCCCAAAATAGACTAAGCAGTTTAGTTAGACAGTGAAGGATATTAAAATAGGAACAACCACTTTTGCATTCAACCTGCAGCCTAGGCTCTGCAGAAAACAATGCTCGCATAAAATGAATGATCATAAAATGAATGTTATGGCAGTCCGCTCCTAGACCATACACAACAAAGCCTTTTATTATTCAAAGCCAATTTTATAACCGTGTGGTAATAGCAAGCCTGATCTTATTATGTCTCTTTGATCCAATTACATCCGTAGCTGCTGGGAAACAATAAATTTTGCTTGTTAACACTAAACATAGAAGCACAAATGTCGCATGAAATACGTACATAAGCAATAAACAAATAACACAGTGAGGTATATGGTAATTAAAAAGAAATGTGTAAGAACTAAAGTTGCAAAGCTTTTAAATGAGGGCATTGCATTGGAATTGTTTCAACTATGGGAGAATGGAAACACTGATGCCCAAAGTGGTTCACATTGCTTAAGCATTGCACCCAACCGTTTTTCTATCCTTAAAAAATGGCTTGCACGCTCACCAACCCACAAACATGTCTCGGGCAAATCAGTAGTTAAGGCCGCACTTTCGTGTCTTAGTTGAAAAAATAAAATTTATAATATCAGACTCTTTTCCTAACACTTCATACATATTTTGATGACACTGTTTAAGTCTTCTGAATAAGTCTAAGGTGATAAATTTCGTCCTAAAAATAATGTCTTGGCTTCTTCAAACGTAACTTATGTACACTAAATATGTTTTCAAACATTTATAAGAAGTAATATAGGATCTTTTAATTTAAAAAGTTAGATGTCTTATTTTTGGGTCTTTTTTGCAAAGGTCCTAAATATACAAATCTTACAAGGATTAGTTCCAAACCTATTTTTTCAAAATCGAAGTCCCATTATAATTTACTATTCCTTACATATCCATTTGCATGCAATCTCACCCTCTACTTAAACATCTAACGCACATACTTGATGATGACATGGTGTGTTATTAACATTTTCATTAGAAACTTTAAAATTCTATAACTTGCAATATATAAATTAAATTTTTACAAAAAAAAAATTATATTTTTGGAATGTATTCATTGAGGTGTATTAAACAAAATCCATATTCAATATGAAATTTTGTAAAAACCATAACTGAGAAATTTGCTTAATTTCTTAATTTTTTGGAACAGAGAAATTTTTCAATTTTGAAAATGAATAAAATCTATCAATATTTTTATGTTTTCAAAACTAATTTTTTATTTCAAAACTGAGAAAATTATCATTTTCAACACCTTGAGGAATTTAATAATTCTTTAGTGCTTAAATTGTAATTTTCTTTTAAATTTTACTTTATTGGTAAGTTTTAAAAATCAAAAAAATTACCAAGCCCTTGTGTTTCAAATTTTCAAATTTAAAATTTATATATTTTTCAGATTTTGAACACCATTTCTATTTACAAAATGAGAAATCTTAAAAACCGAGAAATGTTTAAGTTTGGAGTTGGAAAATTTCTCCATTGCAAATTGAGAAATTTAGCAGTTCATTTTTTTGTGTGCATTATTTTATGTTCAATATAGATCTTATTTGATAAATCTCGACAAGTAGGTTTCAAAAATATTAATTTTATTAAAAACAGATCTACATACTAAGAATGAAATTTTAAAGTTTTCAGTTAAAAATGTAACTTACTCACCACAAATTATTTAAACAAAGATAATAAATCTTTCATAATCAAGAATTATATTTAAAAATAGAACCTTATCTTTAAAAATCTTAGCAATGGGTTCAATCCTACTACAAAAGCTTAGCAATGGTTTAAAAATAGGACTTATTCATCATATTTGAATAAATTATTTAGTTGATTCTAATTGATTGGGACAAAAACTTAGTTTGGTTTGGTTATTTGAATAAATTATTCATATATTTAAAATATTATAAACATATAACTATATAAATAATTAACGTGTTGTACAAGTGTTGTGTTCTGCATTTTTTTAAGTTGACGTGTCAATGTCGTGTTGTGTCATGTCTCCATATCTATGCTACTTAAGACAATAACCCTATCACTATTATTTACCTTGCATCTATTGATATATGGTGGATGTGACTAAACTAGTTTAATCTATTTTGCTCCATTTATCTTCAACGAGGGTTACCCCTACCATTTTACCATGAAGATTGGATTCATGGTGCCAAAAAATTCCAGAATTCCAAGAAAGGTCACCAAGTACTAATACATATTAGGGGACCACATCAACAAGCAATCTGGCAAAATGTACCTTAAGCTTAAATTGCATAACTTGAGACAGACTTTCTAGTAATTTGAGCATAGGAATCTTCAGCTTAAGTTTCTTTCACATTAATTTGGGTCTTGAAATGCATGAATTACTAATTTAAATCAAATGTGAGATGTGAGAAACTGTTTCTATTAGTTTCACATCTCTTTTAAAGGAGATATAACAATGGGTGGCCATTTATTGACCTATAGTTAAAAGAAAAAATAGTTTTCATTCCTCATGAAGACTAAGAAGGTCTAAATAACATTGCATCAAAAGTGATTGCAAGATCAATCTTTCAGAATAG
Organism: Heliamphora pulchella; assembly: GCA_032270985.1. NCBI lineage: Eukaryota > Viridiplantae > Streptophyta > Magnoliopsida > Ericales > Sarraceniaceae > Heliamphora > Heliamphora pulchella. The sequence continues at coordinate 7,636 of JAULJZ010223703.1, forward strand.
TTTTGGAACTTAAACTCTGCCCAACCAACTGTAAATCTTGTCCGGTTCAAATTTTCTAAAGCCCTTGTCCCCACCCTAAAGCCTCATAAATACAATTTTGCTTAGTGTAGCTTTAAGGGGCTTTTTGATAGAGCTCTCAAATATAAAAATCTTATAAGAATTAGTTCTAAGTCTATTTTTTTCTAAATTGTAATCCCATCACATTTTAGTGTTCCTTATATAATACCCTTTTGCAAGCAAACCCTCCTTCCACTTAGGCATCCAACGCACATAGCTAACGTTGATGGGATGAGTTAATTTCATTTTTCATGACAAACTTTAAAATTCTATAACTTTAAATATACAAATCTATTTTTTTTATATAAAATTTGTGCTTTTGAAACATATTCATCAGCATTTATTAAACAAGGCCGATATTCAATATGAAATTTTGTAAAATAAATAAAATGAGAAATTTGACTAATTTTCCACTTTTTAGACTAGAACAAATTTTCCAATTCTGCAAAAGAATAAAATCTATCAATTTTTGTCATTTTTAAAACTAATTTTTTGATCTTAAAATAAAGAAATTTATTAGTTTCAACATATTGAGAAACTTAATATTTTTTGAGAAATTTACCAAAAACACTTTGCTCTTAAAAAAACATATTTTAAAATTAAAAAAATTAAAAATATCTCAGATTTTGAATAGAAGACTTGAATACCATCTTAAAAACTGCAAAATGAGAACTTTTGCAAACTGAGAAATTTTTCAGCTCGCAATAGAAAAATTTCTCAATCAGCAACAAAGAAATTTCTCGATTTAATTTTTTACATAATTTATGTTCAATATGGACTTTGTTTAATAGACCTCGACGAATAGGTTCCAAAAATATTAATTTTATTAAAAAGTAATCTATATATTGAAAGTCCTGAAAAACTGAAGTTTTCAATTAAAAATATAACTAACTCGCCACAAATTACTTAAATAAGAGTACATCTAACCTAATTAAAAGTTACATCTAAAAATAAGACTTTATCTTTAAAAATCTTTGTAATGGGACTAATCCTACTATAAGTCTTTTAAATAGGACTAATAATTAATTACCTCTAGATTTAATAATGAGTTTTATCAAAGTCTGAATCCTCCTTCCAACTCCATTTACATTTGCAAAATCCATTGGTTCAGTCCATGCTATCAGCTCATCAACCTTTTGGATCCATACAACAAGAAGAACAAATCAAAGTTAAATGGTCAACGGCTCAAAGCGATAAGGAGACTGTTTTCATAGAAACCAGCTTTTTTCCTGAACTGTGAATGCAAGTGTTAGGGTTGCCAAAAGATTCAAAAATTTATTATGAATCACAGTGGTCAGTTTATCTAACAGAAGCAACCCTATATCATCGTCTAACTTGCTCCCACAGCCATTGGATGATTAACTGCAAATATGAATATTGCCTTGTTAATCCCTCAACACACCAGCATAAGTTGCAGGTGAAAATCACTTGACAAAATTATGAAGTTGTCAACCAACTCAAAGTAAGGAACCACTGAAATGCTAGTCACTTGAGATGCCCTCCGTAATTCATTGTCTTGACCTCTCTGCTCCATTAAATCCACCACAAGGTCCTAGTTACTAAAAGTTTCATAAGGAGCAATAGTTGACTTGCTAAAGACCACCAAATGGCAATAGAAGACCAAAATATACAACAGAGTTAAATTTCATTAGAGGACCTTCTAGCATGTAACCCGCAAAATTCAAAATAGTCCATCAAAGATGAAGTACTTATTGCATTACACAAAATAACAATGTGGACACTTGAGACACAATGCTCATGCTCAATTAGCCATTTTACCCTTACCACAATTAATTATATTTAAACTAATTAACAGTTATAATGTCATCCAAGACACTAATAATAATGACAATAATAAGAATAATAATAATAAAGCCAGACAGTTGACACACAACATATGATTTATAGCACGGACAAGATATCACAACAAAAGCCTACAAAAAACAAGAATAGCATCAGGAAGATAATATGGAAAACATCGATAAGCTCAAGCATAAGTGCATGTATCAACACATCAAACCTTGATCATTTCTGGCGGTGAAGATTATTATTCCTGTCTCATCACCTACCAAGCATTCAGCAAGTCGCATTTGGCGTCCTTGAGTTCCATCGCCCCGGCCCCTTGGCATTATCATCTTCGAACTAACAACTTTTACGGTGAGGTTAAGTCCTTCAGCTAGAGGGCGAAGCTGCTCAACCTTGGTGAAAACTGGTTGTTTCTTCTTCTGTTCAGCCATTCCCAAACCAACCTTTTTGACACATCATTGTACGGAAACTAATTAGTAAAGCACAATAATGTATTTCCTTTAGAACAGAGAAAGAAACAAGTGAATCGTCATATATTTCATTGTAGCAGAATGTGGGAAAATTTGAAAAGAAAAAATAATTCTGATAATTTCTTACTTTACTACCCAATCCAAATTAGGCCAAAAATAAAAATATGTCCCAAATTTATGTTTTGTAAACCAAAACAAAAATTCATTGGTTTCCCTTTATAGGCTATTTGGTAATTCAATTGAAGTGTGTTGACATGGCTCCAGGATCCAGCAGCGCAGAGCTCCATTTTCAGGTGCAGTTGAGCCACTAGATCTAGCTAGTTACTGGAGCAGATCAGTTCACCAATAGCCCATGTTCTCAGAGCCATTTACTTTCTACGGCTTCGACGAAACCTTCGTCTTCACAATTCAATCACACCCAAAGCAGAGAGAGAAGAGATATAAATGCGAAAATGACAGTGAGGTGTAGCCAGTTGAAGAACGAAAGAGGCAATGGAACAAACTAAGGCAAGTTCTTCACAAAGTTTTCATGATTATTTTTTTATTCAATGAGAAAAAATGCTAGAATCAAACATAGTCCATCCACAAAATATACATTCAAAGAGTTTCATGCCCACTTAGTAAGGAATAGGTTTCAGCCATACAAATTCCTCAAAAAGCGTCCCAATATTGATTTTGATCTTGATGATGAGGATTTTTGTGAATGTAAGGGTTTGTGTGTGTGTGTCAACTTTGAAACTCCTGAGGCACATCAGGTAATGGTGGGGAGACTGCCAATTTCTGAAGGGGTCTTGCCTGTAACTGATCTGGGTAACAAACCTTCAGTTGGAGCTAAGTCAAACCAAACTTATGTTGATGTGGGTGAATCCTTGCCCTTCACTATTGCGAGGGGCCATATGGGTCTTAAGGTTTTTGATGTAAAGATCTACAATATTGCAATAGAGATGGCCCCAGTTTTGTGTCTAGTAATCAAATTGATGCCACCGTCCCAATCTTCTAAACTTCCAAATGAAAATGGGAAAAGCTCATTGTTGCCACATGGCGAGGGTGTTGGTCAAGATCAAGGGGTTGAGCACATGAAATAAGGGGTATTACTAACCACTTTTTTGCTACAGCTTCAGGTACTGGTGCTAGTTAGTTTATTGCTACTAAGAATGGTGCATTGTGGTCAGATCTGTTAAAAAAAGAATGTTATACCCGACAAAATTTCTAAAAATCTTAGGGATTTTGAAGCTCATTTTTAGAATTATGAACTTTTTGTTCGCCTTGAGATCTTTAAGGTTGGGCTCCCTTAATGAGAACATGCTTTGGTGGGTTTCTTCATAGATAAAAGGCTTTCTTTTCATCATGTTAAGTCTTGGGTTGAAAAATTATGGAAGGATTATCTTAATGAGATTGCCACTCATGAGAATGGCTTCTTTATCTTCAAAATTAAGAGTGAAAATGCTCTTGGACAAATTTTGGAGGATGCCCCTTATCATTTTGGGAGCCGCTTAATTATTGTCAAGAAATGGCACGGTTTGCAATTGTCTAAGGATGAATTTTCTAGTGTGCCGGTTTGGGTTAGATTTTATAATGTGCCTCTTGAGCTTTGGATGAATGATGAGTTGGTTATGTAGCTAGTGTTATTGGTACTCCTTTGCATCTTGTTGGATATACTTAGTCTAATAGTAGACTTGCTTTCGCTAGAGTTTGTGTTGAAATCCAAGCTAATAAGGAAATTCCAAAGACTTTATGCTAAATTTATGTTATGGGACTCCATGTGAGATTAGAGTGAGAGTGCCATGGCTGGCACAAAAGTGAGATGAATACACAAATTTTGGCTGCTCAAATAATTCTTATACTTTTAAGCTAAAAGTTTTGGTTCATACCTCCTTTCATAAACAACTATAGAGAGAAAAAGGTAAGCACAAAGGATAAGAAAGCCTAATGAAGAAGACAAGGGTTGCTTAAACCAAATGAGTCGGAAGAGGTAAAAAGAAAGAAAGGTAAGGGAGCTACTCAAGCTTTGCCGGTTGAGAAAATTCCATCTTGTCCTTCATCTTCTAGTATTGTTGAAGTGCTTGCATCTTGAGATCCCAAAGAAGATTTTGTATCCAAGTGTGTAGCTTCAAGTGTGGTAGTGGATTCTCTTCAAGTTGAAAATGTGTGCTCTCCTTCTCACCAAGGGAGTAATGTTATTAACAGGGTTAGTGGGAAAGATGTGGGTGGATGTATATATTTCTCATTTGATTAATGTGCCTAATGTTAGCGGTTTTCTACTTTTACGTAACAATCAAGAGCAAGATGCAAAAGGGGATGTCACTAGTAGGATAAAAGAAGCAAAGATAATATCGAGGGGGGTCATCGCTGGTCAATACGTCTTGAAGGGCCCCTAAAGTCTTTTTCAGATGAAAACTTAGTTACTCCTTGGAAGACTCCATCGTCAAGGGGTGAGGCTAAGAAGAGACTATTTGAGAAAATTGAAAACCTTCGACTTGATAAAGAGAAACATTTCTATCTATGCTAAGAAATTTTGGTTTTCTAGCTTGGTAGTTATTTGTTTTGCTTTGCTCTCCTTTCCTCTAAGGTTGTAAGATCTTTTTTAGTAGGTTAGGGTGCTGTTTGTTTTTATTATTTTGTTTTTGTTGATGCCGTAGGCCCTTGGGGTCTATCCTAATCTTTTCTGTGTTATCTCTCTTTTTTTTTTTTTGGTTATAATACTAAACACTTGTCCGAAAAATGTAGTAATTCGGAAAGCACAAATAAGCATACATAATCAAGAACATTACGATAATTTTCAAGTACTCATACATTCATATATGTATCTATTGAGATTAATAAGAATATGATCAGTTTCAAATTTATTGACGGTTAAATCATGAAAACGTAATCAGTATTTTTTTTAATCAACATGAAAACATAATGAGTGCGCATCAATAGAACAACAATTAGATACATTTGTTTCAAATTATTAAGGTTTTAATGCCAATCAAAAGCAATTTGGCCACATCTTTCAAGCATCAAATACAACTATTGCATTATCATACGAAAAATCAAATTAACAAATCTGAATTCAACGGCAGAACAAATAAAAGACAAGAAAGATTCTACGCAGATCAAGACCTAGATCAGGTGATGTTGTTGAGTCTCACCAAAGTCGGAGAACAGACGAATGCGATCCGAGGGCCAAAGAGATCTGCGTGAGAGAGAGAGAGAGAGAGAGAGAGAGAATCGTTTATTCGTTTGGTTTATATTGAGACCACGCGGGTCCCCGGATTTCGCAACCCGCCCGGAACACAATGGGTCGGGTTACTAATTCAGAGGTGCACACGAATTTGATTTGTCTGATAACTGAACTTAATGGTGTCAAAGATTTTAGAATCAAAACCTAACTAAGTGGAATTAAAATTAATTTGTAAAAATTGTTTGATTTTAGTTTGATTTCGAATCTTTATTTTTAATGCTCGAAACTAATTTTATTATGTACAAAATTAAAACAAATTTTGCCTAAATTATTATTCCAAAGCTTGAAGTTAAAATATAAATATATAAGGTAGGCACTCATTTAATGTAAGGATAGTCAATAACAAAGAAATGAGTATTTTTTTTTTTTTTGAAACCCTAGTCTATCATTAGGCGTTAGTAGTTAAATATTAGATTGCTTTGTACTAAAATGAGGTAATTGTAATTATACATTAACTTTTTTAGACTAAATTATTTTTGTATTTTTAGTATATTTGTTTGGAATAAAATTATTAAAATGAATTTTAAAAAAAGGAATATGAAATATAAAAATATATATATACTTTTAAAAAAATGGTTCGATTCAGTTTGTACGATTTTTTTTTAATAAAAATCGAAAATCGAACGATTATAACATAGAATCAGAACCACATCATTATAATAGATAACTGGAACAAATCATGCGATCCGAACTAGTATGAGCGATTTAACGGTTATTTTAAATTCTTTGTGCACCCCTAATTAAGACATAAGGGTTAGTGTAACTAATGCAATTATTGATAAATTAGTTTTTAAATTTATTTTTAAATATTTTGTTGAAATTATAAAAAAGCCAGAATAAGTTCTTTGTCTTGCTAAAAAAAAGTTTAAAAGGTTAATTTTTTACGCATTGTAATAAAAGATATATTTATAAATTATTTTTAATAATATTAATGAAAACTATATTATTATAATATTAAATAATTATAAAATCAAAAAGGGTAGCTACAGAATGATTTAATTTGTCAGTTAAAAAAACCAAGTTGGTAAACTCCTACTTTGTATTCATTTTAACTCGTAAAATAAAAATGCAGATTGTGGCATGGTTTGTGACGTTATAGTTTAGGAGTGCATATGGATCAGTTTAGTTCGGCCCATATCAAATTTAGAATTGAACTAATTTTAATTAATCTTATTTATTTAGACCCAAAACTAATTCAATCATTTTATAGAACCAAATCAAATTAAACCAACAAAAATTGGGTTGATTCGGTTTGGAACCACGACTCTATGAATTTTAAAAATTACTTTGTGTGCATAAAAAAAATTATTATGTATAAATTTTAAGATTTTGAAATAAATAACAAATAAAAATTAACACCCATACAGTATAATAAAAGCATGAAATAAAAGCTTAGAATGATTATTTTACAATCTATTAGTGAAATAGATGACAAATATGTAACAAATTTTTTTATATATAAATAAATAATATATGACAAATAAATAATAATTAATAGTAATTACCTAATCTAATAACTATTTTTTTTTTTCTAATTTGTAAAACTAGAAAAAATTTTATTTTTTCTATTTGAATCATACAATAATTATACATTTAATCTAATGGTTGATATTTTTTTATTTCTTTTATATATATGTGTGTGTATTTATATTAATTAGGTTTATACAATTTGATTCAAGTTAATCTCAAATTAACTCAGGACTCGAACTAATATTATTGATTTACCTTTTTCGAGATCTAGAATCAAACCAATTACTTGTAAAAATTGAACTAACTCAACTCATAGATGTAGAATTGGTTTAATTTTCGAATTTCTTGAGCCTCTTATACACCTCTAATATAGCTCTCCCTGCAAAAAGTGATTAAAAACCCAAATGTTGACTTTCAACCATCAAGGTCATTGAGAACTTTTCAATTGTTTTTTCCTGAAGTGGAGAGAAATTTGCTCACAACGTTAACAGTGTGATTAATATCTAGCCACACACGGTAACGTACATCAAGCTCCCTATTGTGGAGGAGTAAGGAATTGCCTCTATTTTTTTCTTTCCTCTTTAGAAGATGGACATGTACTCTTACTTAACTTGAAATGGCTAGCTAGTGGGACCGATTAGTTTAGCATTTTTTATGTTGAATTTTGAAACCACTCATTTAACGTACTTTTCTTGCGATAACCAAACTTCTTTGTCTTTCTATCGCTGGCAATTTTCATTTCTAAAATTTGTTTAGCTGAACTAAAGTCCTTTATGTCAAAGGACATAAACGACTCTCCATTATCTTGCTAATCATTGTGGTATCATGTCAAAGATTTAGTATGTCATCGATATAGAATAAAAGAGTGATGAAGTTTTTGTTAGAAAATTGCTTGACATATATGCACTGGTCTGCAACAGTTTGACTGTACCCGTGATCCATTATGAATGTGTCGAATCTCTTGTACCACTATCTTTGTGCTTATTTCAGTCTAGGAATTTTTTTTATGTTGCGATCTAAGTGCTTCTTCCCACGAACTTCAAATTCTTTTGATTGTTCTATGTAAATTTTTTTTTTCCAAATTCCCTTAAAGAAATGCAGTCTTCACTTCTAACTATTCGAGCTCCAAGTCTAATATGGAAATTAATCCTAATGCAAATCGAATGAACGTCATCTTTACAACACGAGAAAATTTATCAAAAACATTCTCTTTCCTTTGAGCAAAGCTCTTAACAACCAAGCGAACTTTGTGCTTAACTGGATTTTCATTCCCACTTTTCTTCAACTTGAATACTCCACTTATTTTAACCGTTTCCTACATTTTTGAAGTCTTACCATCTCATAGGTTTGGTTCTTTTATAAAGAACTCGTCTCTTCTTGCATTTCTTATGTTTATTGACTTTTCTCATCATGACTTTGGGCATCTTAAAAACTCTCTGGTTCCCTCATCGGTGAGAACGATGTACTCAAAAGCAAAGTATCTGCTAGATGGCCCGAGTTCCCTAGTCAATCTCTTCAAAACCTAGGCTATCTAGCAGATGTTCTACAACTTTTGGTGGATGGGGTTGCTCCCCCTGCTCAACACTTTCTAGATTTCTTCTGGAGCTTCATATGCTATCTCTGTTTGGGTTGTATACTAAAACTATATTTAGATAATGGTATTTGTTTTTATTTATAAATAAAAATTATTTTTTCATTTTAATGAGAATCTGTATGAGTAATGTATACTTTTTATTATTTATTTAATATTGTGCATTAGTGTCTTTTATTTTACATAGTAATTAATCTGGTGTGTAGAGTTCGACTTATACATGGAAGATTAGATTATTGGTTATTGTAAAATATAAGTTTATGATTTACATTCTTAAATGCAATTAGACACACCATCGATAAAGCTGTAGTACAGTGTTTTAGTAGATCTATCTTGATTACGAAAAATGGTAATTGTTCCAATTCATTGTGCTAATACATTTTGTGTGTATTGAACGGGACCGCATGGAGATAATTAATTTTATATTGATTATATAAATTAATTTACACCTCATGGTTATTATGAGTGCTTATACTCTTAATCCCAAAATAATTATTAGACTCGTATATTTAGTGTTTATTATTTTGATTCATTAGATGGTACGATCTTTTACGGGTCTATAATCTCGGTGAGTTGGATAACGATGTTAAATATATGGTAGATATTAATTATTGACGGAATCCACATTCCGAATATGAATTGATGATACCCCCTTAACGAAACTTATAAGTTTTGTTCGTATCAAACTCTACAGGAGGATTTTATAATTCAGCATATCAAATAAGTTAAGCGGAAGATCTTAAAGAAGTATTAAAGAGGTCGATTAAATATAATTGTCTGTAATTTAATTTAATTAACAAGTATAAGCAATCTTAACATGAGGAGAATAATAAGTATTTAATAATGGCGGTTCGAATAATTGATTTTGAGAATAAAGCCGGGAGTGCAATTACAATTTTTTAGTGGTATGATTTATAATTTATATTTTTAGAAAATTATTTCTAGGTTGAAGTGGGTTTTCCTAATCACATTAGAAGCCCGAATCTTATTTACTCCTTAGCACTTTGTTGTAACCTATTTATATGTTGTTATAACCTTGACCGTCAGACACGAATTATCATTCAGTCTTTTAGGGTTTCTACATGTTTGTGAGAACTAGAAAAAGAGATGCAACCAGACGGAGTTAGAAACAAGAAGGATCAGAACTCACACTCTCTTTTTGTTACGGCATTAGGAATACAGCAGAAAATCTAAATGAAGACGAGATTGTCGGCTTGCCTTGTTGATCTTCATATTCAAG
>JAULJZ010223714.1:0-17494 GCA_032270985.1 Heliamphora pulchella
TGGATCATGGGGAAGGGGTTCGGTTGCCACTTGGCAGCAACTTCTGGTCCTAGAGATCATTGTAGAGGTTCATGTGTCGATACTTTATTGTTCCTTTTTATTGAAACTTGTAGCTTTCAGTATGTATTATTTCAATCCTTGTCCCAGCTTACAGTTAATTTGTTGGATCTTAAGGGGTTAATCTACTATAGATCTTTAATGATCTGTTATGAAGTTTCATTGAACCACTTGCCCCATATCAGAGTACCGCTATTACTGCAAAACCAACCATGTTATTTCCACCAACCCCAAGCCAAGCTGCTGCACATCACACCAGCCAAAACATGCAGCTTCCAACATTTGTAGTATAAAACGTGCAGGTCAACTAGTATACTACAAGTTTTCAACTAGTATAAATGTTGTAGTACAAAATCATGCATTTATATTTATTAAATTTGCACCCTTGAAATTATTCATCACTGCGATACTTCTAAACTTAGACAAGCAAAAGCTAAGGGTTTCATTGGACTTTACGTGAACAGCGACTCAATAGTTGGCTTAGAGATGCAAAAGGTGAAGGTTTCCTTAGACTTTAGACGGACATTACGTGGGCTCCGTAGTTCGTGTCATGTTACATTTTCCACAAGTAACTACGGTATTAACAGGGTGCCTAGGGAGCATCAGTCCTGTACATGACAGACAAAAGAAACGATAACCCTTCCCCCCCCAAAAAAAAAAAAAACTCAACTCGCTATAGAATCCACCAACATAAAGGAATATTCAACAAGAGCCATCATTGAAGTATTCTTCACCCTGTTCACATCACCCCATCTGCCCAACAACCAAATCATTATACAGGGAAGCCAACATAAAACAACTCAATCGAAAAGAGCCAAAGGTAAAAAATGATGAACTCCATAGATCCCAGTACTAAAACAACAAGTACAAAGGTAGTAATGGAGGTACTAATTTAATTTTGGCTCCCTAAATTTTGAACATGAAACAAATTTAAATAGAATAGTACAAAAATTTAAATGGGGCTATCAGCAAAAATTAAAATGGGTTGGGCTTATTACGTGTTAAAATAGTGACACCATAATTGTTGTTGGACGCCCTCAAGAATAGTGGTGCAAACACAGGGTTCATACCCCAATTAAATGGGACTATCAACAAAGACACAAGAAACAAGAAGGCAGCTCAGTCACTGTTCTTATAGATAGATGAAGATTATGCACCTTGCTAATTACTCCCAAAAGATATGCACAGCCACTATTCTCATAGATAGATGACGATTATGCACCTTGCTAATTACTCCCAAAAGATATGCACCTTGATTCTTGTAGATTTATTTAGCATTATTTTTTAAGAATTTTTTTAGAATTTATTTAGAATTTATTTTAAAAGATTTGTTTTGATATGAGTTGTTTAGAGAGGATTGGTTTATTTTATTTCATTATTAGCTTTCGTTATCTTTTGTCATTCTTTTGGGCTTCGGTTTCTCCGCCTTTTAAGGGCATTTCTTTGTTTTTGATAGTTAGGGATTGGAGTGCGATGTGTGATTTATTATAATTTGGCCATTGGTCTTTTTGTTTTTCTTCACTTTGTGGACTTCTCGTCCCCTCTCTTTTTGTACTATTCTATTTTAATTAATGCATATTCTTATTGAGGATTAAAAAAATGGTATATTTAAAAGCTCTTAAACTTGTATTGTGAATCATTGAATGATTGAATAAACTTATAATTTCATTAGATTTTGTGCGAATTTCACTACGTCCTTAATTGTGGATTCCAGTTCATCTTTAAGTGCATTGATTTATTTTTATTTATTTCTCATTTTTTGTTATCTCAAAGTCTATTTAAAGATAATAATTGAGTAAAATTATTATGTCATTAGAATTAGTGTGAATTTTAAGTACAGATTCTTAGCATTCCTAGGTGTGGATGCCTAAAACTTGTTCATGATCAACTTGCATCAAATACAGATCCAAGTCAATTACCTCCACTTATTCCAGCTTCTAATTCTACCAAAAAAGCTAGAACTTAATTTCAGTTTGTGATACCGTAACCTAAGATGCTAGATAGGAACATTGTGGATGATAGGCAACAATCAATATCTGCCTTAGGAAAAAATAAGGGTGGAAGGAAGAATCACAAATGCCTAGTAGTTATAATAAAAAGACAAAATAAGATTGTTTTTTTCTGAAAAACATAACTCCATTTGAGTAAAGACAAATGCACAAGAACATATTACAATAAGCAATGTAATGTTGACAGGGCCGACCCTAGAGGCAGGCGAGCAAAGCCGCCACCCTAGGAGCTCTAATTTTTATGCTAAAATTTAGGGAACCATTTAGATTTAAATTCAGTATAAATAAATTTAAATTTGCATAAAGGATTATCACATTGCACCAAAATTCTGAACTATTGTTCTTCAAAGTAGATTTTCTACGTGTGCATTTTTCTAGTTTACTAATGATTAGCTAAACAATACAGATAATTTGACCAAAAGGTAATAAATCCTCCATGAAATTGAGCACAGTTAACTCTTCAACATAATAAATAATGACTATGAAATCTCCTCCAATAAAGCATCAAGATGATGTCCACTTTACCGATGCTCTGAGTTAAAGCCAAAAGGGTTGATTTAAGCCCCAGATGGCTATGGTAGTAAGAGAAAGAGAGACTTTACCGATGACTGTGAAATCAAAGGGGATAGTTGCTGTGAGAGTGGTGGCGAGCGACAGTGGGATTACTGGTGGTGTGGTCGAGTGGTGGCGAGCGGTGGTGGCAATCAGTGGGACAGTGGTGTAAGAGCCGGTGGTGAGCGACAATATTGGCATGAGCAGCAACGATGGCAAACGGCGGTGGCGCGAGCGGCGGATTGAGAAGCCTGAGACTGGAAAAGATGAGACAGGCAAAGAGCGCTAGGGCTAGCTTAATATCAGAATGCGCGAGCGGCGGATTGAGATGAGAATCGTGTGAGAAAGGGAAGGGAGTTGCATAATCTCAGTATGTGTTGGATAGGGACTCTAGATGTATCGGGGAAACGGGAGCTGTAATTTTTTTCCCACTTATTTGTAATCTCGTTTATAAATACAACTGAGATTAAAAAATTAATTTATTATTTTATATATTTAATAATTGAGATTAAAAGATTTTTTATTTTTTTAATCACGCTTTAATTAGAAACTGAGATCTTTTGAATTTTTTAAGTGAGATCTTTATTCATTATTATAGTAGTGAAATAATCATGTATAGTTCATTTATTTTGTTTGTCAAATTAAGAGAAGAATTGAATTATCCCCTTTAACCCTCCTAACCATCATATGTCCCTTTGTCTGCTATCATGAGACTATTACTATCCTACCACTTAGGTGAATTTAATAGATTTCTTGGTTAAAAGACTATTTTTATGGGATAATTAGTATATTTGAATTATTAATACCTAGAATATTATGGATTGAATTATTAGTATAGTATTTTTTGTACTAAAGTGTGCTTGATTAAGCATAGGATAACCTAAGCATAAATAGTACGTTGGCTGATTTGACATTATTTTAATAAGATCAATTTTTTATGTACAAAAATGCTCAAAATAGTTCTGAGACTAACCAATTCAACCCCCATAGAATTGGGATCGGTAGTCCCATTAATAGTGTGTTAAGTTCATTTAGGGTTTCTTCTTAACCCTATCTAAATGCTTCACAAACATGGAACTAGGGCCTCGTTTGGCAACCGACTTTAAGTCAGCTTTAAACTGGATTTTTTACCTTTTTAATTAAAATTCAAAGGCCAAAAAACCATGTTTGGCAACCCAAGGGCTTTTAAGCTTTCAACATTTTTGTTTTTGTACATAAAAAAAATGTATATATTTTTTAAAAATATTATAACTTTTATTATACATATCCGTTTTTTATAATTATTTTTTCAAAATCTATTCATCAAAATCTATCAAACAAGATCCATATTGAATATAAAAGGAAAATTTAAGGTTAGGTCCTCTTTTTGGTAGTAAAATTAGTTTTAGTCCCATTCAATCTTTTTTATTAAGATTAGTCTCGTCTCAATTTTAATTTTCTGAAATACCCTTAAATTATATCTTTAAAAATTTTCTTTGACAAAATTCCTTCCTAATCGGGAATCAAAAATTCTATCCCATAAATCTCTTCTAAATCTCTTCAAAAATCTCTCCCAAATTCTCTCAAAAAATCTCTCTCCAAAATTTTGCGCCATAATCACCACAATCTTCCCATCGTAGACAACCACAAAAGATGATCTACAATTAATAAAAATATTAACAGCAATTAGAGTCATACTGAAATATATAAAAGATACTAAAATATGCTTTCGAAATAACAACAATTCATTATAACTGATAAATTTACAAGTTGAATTCGAATTCCATAATTTGCACTATTGTTGCAACTGATACATTTATTAGTTTACTTCAAATTATAAAATTTCACTGTTGCGTCAACTAATAAATGTATCATTTGAAGTTTAATTCTAAAAATCAAACTGTTGCATCAACTAATAAATGTATAATTTGAATTTTATTTTAGAAAATCGATCTGTTGCGTCAACTGATAAATGTATCATTCCAATTTTAATTCTGAAAATCGAACTGTTGTATCAACTGATAAATGTATCATTTGAAGATTAATTATGAAAATTGAAATGTTGTATCAACTGATAAATGTATCAGAGTAGTTTTTTCTATAAATTTCATCAACACTTCACCATATCCACCCTGCTATTTTCTCATTTACAAATGTGCGAAATCAAACATAAAATAAAATTTTCAACATAGAACACATATGAACTACATTGAATACGCGGAGCCACAAAACATAAAAAATTCCAAAAAGAACAAATATGAACTATCTTGAATACATACATACTAAATCATTCGAGAAATGGATATTTCATTTCCATTAATCGAAATGAAAGTCTTGAAAAATTGATGATATTAACATGTTTTCATAACAAAAAGTGAGATCAAAATAATCCAAAACACCATGTACATACCAGTAAAAATCGGGAGAGCCTTCAAATTCAAACCGTGTAAAATATTTTCAGCACACAAAACTGTCACAGACAAATTCTGAAATTGTATTCAAATCTATCACAATCTAGGAAATTTGTTTAAGTATCAATTCCCAATTAAATCGTGTGCCACATAAGAAATTTTCAGATATATTATCACTGTATAAAAATGCTCTGTTCAGCCTCATTAATGTACAGTGGAATATAATCTCTGCTTGCAAAAATGATCTATTCAGGGACTAAAGATTTTAGTAACTGCCACCTACAAAAAGGAAGTGGAATATATCCCATATAACTTAATAACATATCAAGTAAGTGCATCCTACAAACAGTGATTCTAAGTAAAAGATAGAAACAGTTGGAAATGTTATACTAGTTAAATGGGATAATGAATTTCTACAATAAAGAAATTCAAATACAACCATTAATACTAACTGGAAATGGCATAAATATAAATAAATGGGATAATTAATTTCTACAATCAAGGAATTTAAATACAAACAATCCCATCGGTTGAAAATGGCATAATGGTCACGAATATAATAAAAATTTTAAAAAAAGACTAAATCTAATATAAAAAAAATAGTGGGACTAAAACTCTTACATTCCTAAAAAACGGGACTAAAACTCAATTAATTCAATATAAAATTATTAAGAAATAAATTTTAAAAAAATTGTCACAACTTTAAATCAAATTTTTTGGCTATTGACTTAAAGTAATTTTAAGTCAATTTTTTTGGCTTATTGTCTTTTGGATTAAAGTCACCCATACGATTTCCCAAACTAACTTTTTGCTTATTTATTTAAAGCAAATTCAAGTAAAAAGCCTAACTTAAAGCTAATTTGCTAAAAAGCCTAACTTAAAGCTAATTTGCTAAAATATGAGACTATTTTTAAATAGTCTCATCCTCCTAATTTAATCCTACATCCAAACATGTCCTAAGAGTTTCAGAACTATTAATATACCACTTTTTTGCAATTCAATAATAATCATGTTAAATCATGTCAATTCAAATAACATACTTTGTATCATTAGATTATCATACTCTTAGCAAAAAAAAATTATATACAAAAAATACTTTACTAATAATTTAATCGATCATAGTCATTTTTCCCCTAATCCATCCTAGTTTGGATACTAATAATCTGGGCTCACTAATTATTTTATTAAATAATTTTTCAACCGAACAATTCCTAAAAATATAATATTAATAAAAATTACAGATAATGTGACAAAAATATAAAATTGACGAATCATTAGAATTAAAAATATAAAAAGTAAAAAAATAAAGATAAACAAATGAAAGATACATATAATATTTCTATATTTAATTTATAATATTTTTTAAAAATAAATTTTATATATATATTTAAAAATATAAAAATATTTATTATTGAGAACGGAGGAAACTTGTACATAACAAAACGGACATGCTAGGGCTGGTGAAAAAAAATATTTATTATCCTTAATATCAATTCACTCTACTGATATCAATATACTTTTTAAATATTATTTAATGCTTTATAAATTTTTTAGCATTTTTCTTTTAACTAATTATTACCAAGTTTTATCATTGTACACAATATTTACACTATGGTCATGTTTGGAGTATGA
Organism: Heliamphora pulchella; assembly: GCA_032270985.1. Classification (NCBI taxonomy): domain Eukaryota; kingdom Viridiplantae; phylum Streptophyta; class Magnoliopsida; order Ericales; family Sarraceniaceae; genus Heliamphora; species Heliamphora pulchella. The sequence goes on from JAULJZ010223714.1 coordinate 6,641, forward strand.
GATTACAATATTGGACTAAATTATTAGTCCAAAGAGGTCATATTCGGAGTGCGAGGTTACAAAATTTGGCTGGACTATTAGTATAAAGAATTTCTTAAACTCATGTTTGTTTACTAAAATAGTGGTGGGATGAATTATCCTGGATGACTTCCATGTTAGAGGCAAAAACTGCCAAGATCATTTTTGTAAACGATTTTTTGATAAAAAAATTGAACGGGCAATTGCTGAAACGGGTTCTAGATAAAACTTTTGATATCGAACGATCAAAATAAAAATTCATCCCACCACAGTTAATTTAGAAGAATACCATTTTGGTCGATTCTCCAACTATGATTTTTGATTCCGAGTTGAAACTCCCGTCAAACCTTCTACTGTATTTCCTTATGTGATTATTGAACGTAGTGTGGGTTACGATTCTTCAAGAATTTATACTAGCAGAACCTGATTAACCTTAGTCTTGAAGACAAGGTATGAATTTGATTCAGCCTACCCGCATATTTATAGGGTTATAGTAAGGACTTGTGGAGTAATTATGACAAAGACTTTTAGTTTAACGCATATCCAGCGATTTTTGCAATTAAACAAACCACTTAGCAATATCTATAATTATAAAAATATTGCAGTAGTTTCTGCAATTTTCATAAAATACTAAATTATAGTTCACACCACTAAAGAGCTGTAATTGCACTCTAAGCCATAATCTCAAGACCATCTTGCATTGAGCTCCTGTTATTAAATACTTAACTGATCTCCATACATTAATATTCTCGATATCCGCCAATTAAATTTAATTACTGACAATTTAATTTAATTGGCATCTTGAAATTTCTTAAGCACTTCCGCTTAACTTATTTGACCGCTAGATAATCAAATCCACCTGTAGAGTTTCACCCGGTCAAAACTTATAAGCATCCTTAAGGGGGTATCGTCAATCCCGATCATTCGAGACATGAATTTCATCAATAATTAATATTCACCATATAAATAATACCGCCATCCAACTCACCGGGATTATATAGACCCATATAAGATCGCACCCTCTAATGAATCAAAAAAATAAATATTAAATATACGCAAATCAATAATTATTTCAAGATGACGAGTATAAGCACTTTCATAATAACCTTGAGGTGTGAATTAATTTATATAGTCAGTATAAAATTAATTATCCCAGTGTGTCCCATTCAGTACACCAAAAGTGTACTAATACAGAGAGTAAGAACAATAGACGACGCTATTATCTGTTTCCCGTAATCAAGACAGGTTTACTAAAACTCTGTACTACAGTCATACCGATTGTATGCTCATTTATATCTAAACTGTGAATAAATACTTATATTCTGCAATAATCTAAAATCTAGTCTTCTGTGTGCAAGCCATACTCTACACACCAGATTAAATACTGTATAGAATAAAGGACATCCAAGTATAATATTAAAGAAATGATATTGCACACATTTCTCATTAAGATTCTCATAAAATAAAATTTTAATTTTATTAAAAAATAAAATTAAATACTAAAAACATGATTTTCAGTATACAACCCTAACAATCTTTTACTTATACTCAAAACTATGTTGTCATACATCTGACTCCATGCTCTCTACATGACTATCTAAAGTCTTAGCTGATAAGCTCTTTGTAAAAGGATCTGCAAGATTATCTCCTGATGCAATCTTGGTCACAGCAACATTACCTCTCTGTACAATTTCTCGTATTAGGTGATACTTACCCTCATTGTGCTTTCTTTTCTTGTGGACTCTTGGCTCCTTCGAGTTTGCAACCGCTCCGCTATTATTATAATAAAGTGTAATGGACGACTAAACTGAAGGGACCACATCCAGATCCAACAGGAAGTTTCTGAGCCAAATGGCCTCCTTAGCTAATTCAAAAGTTGCCATGAACTCGGCCTCCATGGTAAAATCAGCAATATATGACTGCTTAATACTCTTTCAACTAATAGCTCCATCTCTTAAGGTAAACACATATCCTGAGGTAGACTTACGAAAATTTTTGTCTGACTGAAAATCTGAGTTTGTATACTCTAAAGGTACTAGACTGTCTGCCTGGTAAACCAACATATAATCTTTAGTCATTTTCAGGTACTTAATTATATTCTTTACCACAGTCCAATGCTCTTGTCCTAGGTTAAACTGATATCTGCTAACCAGGCCAATGCAGAGCAGATGTCGGGTTTGATGCAAAGCATAGCATACATTAGGCTTCCTATTGCCAAAGCATAAGAAACCGCCTTCATCTTCTCTATCTCATCAAGTGTTTTAGGACACTGATTCTTAGATAGAGAGATTTCATGCCTGAAAGGAAGAAACTCTTTCTTGAAATCCCACATGCTAAAATGAGTAAGTATATCATTTATATACTTTGCTTGTGATAAGCCCAACATCCTTTGTTTCCGATCTCACACATACTTGATCTCAAGGATGTGACTAACTTCTCCCAAGTCCTTCATATCGAACTATCCAGATAACTATACTTTTACCGTAGATAATGCCCCCACATCGTTTTCTATTAGCAAGATATCCTCTACATAAAGTACTAGAATGATCACTATGCTTCCGTCACACTTCTTGTACACACAAGACTTATCTGGACTCTGATCAAAATCATAAGATTTTATGACTTGATTAAATCGAGTATTCTAAGACCTCGATGCCTCCTTAAGTTCATAAATGGATCTCTTAAACTTGCATAACCTATGATCTTAGCCCTTTACTATGAAATCATCTGGTTGTACCATATAGATACACTCATCTAGATTTTCGTTAAGGAAAGCTGTCTTAACATTTATTTGCTAAATTTTATAATCAAAATGAGCAACAGTAGATAAAAGAATTCAGATAGATTTAAGCATGGCTACCGGTGAAAAGGTTTCCTCATAATCAACTTCTTCTTTCTGAGTGAACCCTTTTGCAACAATCTTAACTTTGAAGGTTTCAACCTTCCTGTCTGCTCCTCTCTTTCTCTTGTAAATCCACTTGCATCCAATGAGTTTTTACATAGATTCCATCTCTAAATTTATAGTATTTTATGAAAGATCTACATATTTGTCCTGAAGTACTTCATTGTAGTAACAAGATTTGGTATCTAGTTGTGTTGAGATCTTGTCAAAAGACTCTCCCAAGAACATATACCGATCAGGTTGATAAACAACCCTCCCGCAACGACGAGTTACTACCCGGGTCTGTGTACTAACAATAACACGTTGTTCAGAATCTGAACCCTGTGCATTAGCACCCTGTTCATGATGCACCTATTCCGATAGTCCTCCCACTATGGCGAGGCAATGGGATATTAGTGACTTGTGGTTACTCTTCCGTTCTACTAGTATTTTCTCTCATTTTTTCTAAAACAATTTTACTATTAGGCATGTGGTTCATAATATAATCATCTTCCAAGAATCGGGCATTAGTGCTAACAACCTTTCGTTCTCTTGGGATACCCCATAAAAAAATAGACTTTTATCCTCGATTTTAACTTATCTGCGTTCCCTTTTAGCACATGAGCTGAACACACCCAAATCTGAATGTGTTTCAGACTAGACATACGCCTGGTCAATAATTTTGTGAAAGTAGAAGATACTGACTTCGAAGGTACTAAATTCAGAATGTAAGCTGCTATCTCTAATGCGAGCTCCTAAAATGAATCGAATAATCTTGAATAACTGATCATGGACCTCACCATCTCTATAAAAGTCATATTCCTTTTTTCTTCTACACCAATCTGCTGCGGAGTGCCAAGTGCAGTCAATTGGGAAATAATCTCTTCTGATGATAGGTAGTCCCAAAACTCTCCAAAGAGGTAATCCACACTATGGTCGGATCGTAGTGATTTGACACTTTCACCCGTATCTACACACCAGGTACTGGTAGATAACACTGCTACACATGCTTCAACTATCAGTGAACATAAATTACCTAGTTTATTTTGCTTACTGAGAAAAATCAGACACTACTTTTTTTAATGCCCAAATTGGTTACAGTGATAGCACTTGCCTCTTAGATTCTTCACACCAGTTTTTGGTCCCTTAACTGCTTTTAGACTTGTGCCTCCCTGTGTCTGAACTTTTTTCTTCTTCTTACCTTTGGACTTAGAAGAAGAACATTTCTCAGCCACATACACAGATCTTGGCTTCTTAAGAACACCCTCGACTGCTTAAAGGTCCCTAAAAAGTTCCGCCAATGAAAAGTTAAGCTTATTCATGGTATAGTTCAAGTAGAACTACTTAAAACTTTCAAGAAGTGACTGGAGTATGATATCGACCTGGGTTTCTTCGTCAATTTTAGCTCCTAGGATCTCCAGTTCATTCAGAAAACTGATCATCTTCAGAATATGATCCTTAACTAGGGTTCCTTCAGCCTTGTTTGCATTTATTAGAGACTTCATGCCCACCAGTCGAACAGCATAATTTTGATCCCCAAATATTTTTTTGAGATTCATAATCATGTCATAGGCACTGGCCACAGACTGATGCTAATACTGCAAAACATTTGACATGGAAGTTAGAATGTAACAGCGAGCCATCTGATCAGCTTTCTGTCACTTTTAATGGGCCTGAGTTTTCTGTTCGATCGCCCCCACATCAGGTATCGGTGGACATACCTCAGTCAATACAAACTTATAGTCCTTAGCAGGTAATATAATGTCCAATTTTTTTAAGTCAACACAGTTCAGACCCGTAGGTTTATTTTTTTTGAGTATTGAAGCGAGTAGATTAAAGTCATTTTGTTCTTAAAAATCACATAATTTATAATAACCATTAATTCTAACGAGCAATACTTGGAATTTATTTTTTTTTGGTTCCCACTACCATTTTTAAAAAAATTCGCCAGCAACCTAGTACCATGTATATAGCATGTCTCGATGGGAGGACGTCTACTATCCATCGTTTGTCTGCATAGGACAATTTCTATTAATTTTACTATCTAAGCAACTGACTATGTCAGGTAAAATTAAATAGTTAACATAGTTTCGGTCTAATATATAATAATAGTGACTTAGATAGAGAGGATGCTATTATATACAGCTTAAGTGTTAACCACCACCTAATTCTAAATCAATCGCTTCGCAATGAACCTTTCAGATGGAAAAGTGATCTACATTAACAATTATCCAGAATTATCTCTAAAGAAGGTTTGTACTGACGATATCGCAATTAATCTGTCCGATGGAGAGGAAGGTCTTACTGCAAACATGCAAAATTTAATTATATTGCCTACAAACTTGTGATGGAGACCGCGTAATTTATCTGTGAATAGATTTTTAAAATATTTTTGAGAGTTATAAAAATTTATTTAATTAAAATAAATTTATTAATTTCAAAAATCACACAATTTTAAAGAATTAAACATCTTTCCGTATACAAGATTTCAAAGATTCCGATTTAGCAAACTATCTTTTTGTGTTTTAATGCGTAACAAATAAAATTCAATAAATGCATAGTTTTTTCTTTAGCTTTTCAGTTAAGGTAGTGATTAAAGCTATTTATTTATTTCATTTTTTGTTACGTATTTTTTTAAAAATAATAATTTGTTTAGATTAAATATTTTTTTATTTAATTAATTCAAAATTTGAAATTAATTTTCACGTATTTTCAATATATCCAATTTTTATAAAAAATTATTTTAAACTTGATATTTTATAAAAAAATAAAATATCTAAATTTTTTTCATTTAATTAAAAACTTTAATTAAAAAAACTTTATTTTATTTTTCTTTACAAAATATTTAATTAAAACTAAATTTTTCGAATTAATTAAATTAATATGAAAAAATAAAACAGATATACATCATCCACGCAGTTCATAAGAATATAAAAGCAAGATATGTATATATGCTGATTTTATGATCAAATCGAAACTTTAAAGAGTTTCAGTCTCCTGTTGAAGATAAGCTGTAAGAATCTTTTTTTGAGTCAACTTCTTGTATCCCGAATGTATCAGGATTCTCTGATACACTGTGATATATAAATATATCATATCAGGATCAAAATATATTGAAAAACACCATCCAAGCCGCCCGGACAAGCACCACCGCCACCGGCGCCGTCGCTTTAACCACTTCAAGCGGCTTTTGTCGGCCTCCTCCACGCTCCGTTTTTTATGCCATTTTTTTAAATCTCCAAAAATACTATTTTAAAAAAAAAACAAAAAAAACAAACCAAAATCAGCCTGAAAAACATCCATCGAAACAGCCCGAAACTACTGCCGCCGCTGCCCAGTGTTACTACCTCTTTTTTGCCGCCCATTTGGGCTTTTTTCGTAGTGTTTTTTGCTCTCGTTTTTTTTTTTTGAAAAGTTGCACTGATATCCAGTAACATGTTGCTTCGAAGAACACCTTGAAAATAGTTCTAAAAAGTCTCAAAAAATAGCCCGAATAGAGCCGTCTGTAGCGTCGCTGCTGGCCGCCGCCGCTTGTTTTTCTTCAATATTTTGCTGCTTTTTTTTTCATCTTTTTTGGACTATTTTCCTATAGTATTTTATTTTTCTTTTATACCTAAATTCTGCTCAAAACTAATCTCGAAAATAACACAAAAAACATCAAAAAATGATCCCGAACCGCCGTCGGTGGTGCCGCCGGGTGGGCTATTTTTTGTGCCAGTTTTTTTTTTTGTATTTTTGGGATATGTTTTAATACTATTTTTAAGTCTAAAAATTACATAACAAACTGCTAGAAGATATATCAAAAAATTGTGAAAAAACCACCGCGATCCATGGCCTGTAAATCCCGAAACCATCGCCGGTGCCATCGCCTGTTATTCATATTCTTGGATATTCAACCTGTTATTAAATATTCTAAAAAAATATTTTAAAACTTTAACATCAAAAACCTATGTCCCGTAAGCTCACATTTGATCTAGAAAACAACTTAATCTATCACGATCAACTTTCGTGATTAAAAAAAATAATCATCATCCAAACCATTCAATCAAATATGAAAAATATGATGATCATAAAATCAGAATTAGGACACTTAAAAAATAAAGTTAACACAATTCTAATTCTACTTGGCCCCTCGATAAATCGTAAATATAAAACAAAACGACTTTAATATGAATTGGTGGACGCAAGAACTGCCAAAATCATTATTTTTGTAAACGATTTTTCGATAAAAAAACTGGACAGGCAATCGTCGAAACGGGCTCCAGATAAGATTTTTGATATCGAACGATCAAAATAAAAATTTGTACCACCACAGTTAATTTAAAAGAATACTTTTTTGGTCGATTCTCCAACTACGATTTTTGATTCCGAGTTGAAGCTCCTGCCAGACCTTCTACTGTGTTCCCTTATGCGATTCCAGAACGTAGTATGGATTACGATCCTTCGAGAACTCGTACCAGCAGAACCTAGTCAACCTTAGTTTTGAAGACAAGTTATGAATTTAGTTCAACTTACTTGCATATTTATAGGGTACAGTAGGGACCTGTGGAGTAATTATGACAAAGACTTCTACTGTAACCCAGATACGTATCTAGTGGTTTTTGCAATTAAGCAAACCTCTCGGTGGTATCTGTAATTATAAAAACTTTATAGCGATTTCTGCAATTTCTATAAAACAGTAAATTATAGTTCACACTACTAAAGAACTGTAAATGCACTCAAAGTCATAATTTCAAGACCATCTTGCATTGAGCTCATGTTATTAAATGCTTAACTCATCTCCACACGTTAAGATTCTCGATACCCGTCAATTAAATTTAATTATTGATAATTTAATTTAATCCTCATCTTGAGATTTCTTAAGCCCTTCCACTTAATTTATTTGGCTGTCGGATCAAATCTACTTGTAAGGTTTGGTCCGATCAAAACTTATAAGCTTTCTTAAGGGGGTATCGTCAATCTCGATTATTCAAGACGTGGATTTCGTCAATAATTAATATTTATTATATAAATAATATCGCTATCCAACTCACCGGGAATATAGACCCATATAGGAACGCACTCTCTAATGAATTAAAACAACGAATATTAAATATACGCAAATAAATAATTATTTTAGGATTAAAAGCATAAGCACTCTCATAATAACTTTGGGGTGTGAATTAATTTATATAGTCAGTATAAATTTAATTACCCCAATGTATCCAGTACGTTTAATACACACAAAGTGTACTAGCACAGAAAGTCAGAACAATAGAGGACACTATTATTTATTTCCCATAACCAAGATAGACCTACTAAAATTATGTGCTACAGTCATACCGATGATATGTCCATTTCTATCTAAACTGTGAATAAATATTTATATTCTACAAGATCATAAAATCTGGACTTCTGTGTGCAAACCGCACTCTACACACCAGATTAAATACTGTACTGAATAAAGGACATTCATGCATAATATTAAAGAAATAATATTGCATATATTATTCATTAAGATTCTCATAAAATAAAAAATTAATTTTATTAAAAAATAAAATTAAATACTAAAAATATAATTTTCATTACACAATTCTAATATTTCAATCCCATGAATTGAGGGATAAATAGTCCTATAGGGGATAAGATACATATTCCCGGGATAACAAGTCCCATAGACTAAATGTAAAATTACTTACTTACTCTCGTATATAAACCTCAAATTTGCGGTCCTGACCATTTTCATCTACTCTCAATCATTCACATGCTCGATGGCCTTAACCTCAAATATCTACTGACGGTCTAAGGTCTGGGGTCTGGGTTTTTAGGGTCCCAAGGGTTTAGGGGTCCGAGGGTTCTAGGGGTCTAGGGGTTCGGGGGTCCTAAGGTCTTAGGGTCTCGGGGGCCTGGGGGTTCAAGGGCTTGGGGTCCCAATGGTTCGGGTCCCATAAGCAAACTGCCAAGATCATTTATTTGAATACGATTTTTTAATTAAAAAAAATTAGACGGGCAATCGCCGAAATAGGCTCCAGATAAAATTTTTTTTGATGTCAAACGATCAAAATAAAACCCGTACCACCACAGTTAGTTTAGATGAATGCCTTTCGATCGTTTCTTCAACTATAAATTTTGAATACCCGAGTTAAAGCTTCGAGTAGACCTTCTATTGTATTTTCGATGCGATTCCTGAACGTAGTGTGGGTTACAATCCTTCGAGAACTGGTACCAACAGAACCCGATTAATTTTAGTCTTGAAAGACAACTAAATTTGTTCAGCCTACCAGCATATTTATAGACTATAGCAGGAACCTGTTGTGTAATTATGACATAGACTTTTAGTGTGACCCAGATGCCTTTCTCACAGTTTTTACAAATATGCAAACCTCTCAGTTGTTTATGCAATTATGAAAACATTGCAGCAGTTTCAACAATTTTTATAATGCATTAAATTACAGCTCACACCACTAAAGAAATGTAACTGCACTTCTAGCCACAATTTCAAGACCAATTGCATTGAGCTCATATTATCAAATTCTTAACTCATCTCCCCACGTTAAGATTTTCAATACCTGTCAATTAAATTTAATTAGTACCAATTTAATTTAATCAGCACCTTTAAAATTCTTTAAACCCTTCCGCTTAACTTATTTGACTGTCGGATAATTAAATTTACCTGCAAGGTTTGGTCCGGTCAAAACTTATAAGCTTTCTTAAGGGGTTATCGTCAATCCCAAATAATCGAAACGTGGATTCCGTTAATAATTAATATTCACCATATAATTAATACTGCTACCCAACTCTCTGAGACTATTAACCCATAAAAGATTGCATCCTTTAATAAACCAAAACAATCAATATTAAATATACGCAAATAACAATTATTTCGAAATTAAGAGCATAAGCACTCTAATAACTTTGGGGTATGAATTAATTTATATAGTCAGTATAAGATTAATTATTCCAATGTAGTCATATTCAATACACACAAAATGTACTAGTATAGCAAATCGAAACAATAGATGTCGCTATTATTTGTTTCCCGTGAAGTAACCCCAAATAGACCCGTAGAAGGAATTATCAAATTAAATATTTGTTTCATTAACGGTTGAACTCAAAATGTCACTGGAAGAAAATAACGATTTTCAATATGTAACCATATCTTCATGCATATAAAAATTACCATCAAATGCTTTGGGTTTTCAAGTATCCATTACAACAACAAGATCATTACAATACTCCATTTATGCTTGCATACAAACATGATATAGATTACAAAAGAACACAAAATTTTTCTTCATGCTTTTTCTCAAAATGCATCCCTTGCCCATGTATTGTCCCCGGTCCTAGAAACCTGAAATGGTTTGGCAAACATACGTGAGTCGAAGCTCGTAAGATAAAGATTAATTCATATATAATGCATGATTTGTGAGGTGTGATGGGTGTAACCGAAATAAATACGCACATAATTCAAATCCTTTCCTTTTAACACACACTTCCATGCACACAAGAATTTCTTCCATTTATCTCATTATTTTCTGTCTATAAATCATTCATTTTAATTTCTCGATTTTTACAAAATCGTATTTCCTCTAATGAACTGGTGTCGGGCGCAGTTTATAGAAATCTCTCCCAATTAATCTCAATAGGCTACGCGAAACCATCTAGTAATAGTTAGCTCTATAACTCACCACGACACAACACCAAGTTTCAAGGGCTAACTCGTGGGCACGTGGTTCCCATCTTGCGCAAGTTTTCGGTCTTTCACCGCGGACCCGTTAGGCCAACTTAATCCACATCAATCCATATTGTTCATTATTGGTTAAAAACCCGGGAGTCTAACCCACAAATGGTTCGTCTCCCAATTATTGCCATAGATCACCATTTTGATTCCAAACCCACATTTCCATGAAATTCTCAAATCACATGTATCACAACTTTCATTATATGATTTCTCATAATTCACATCATTAGTTCAA
>JAULJZ010223725.1:0-17491 GCA_032270985.1 Heliamphora pulchella
CCCAGGTCCAGTCGACTGAACCTCCCACATGATGATCCAGTCGACTGAACCAACCCAGATCATGTTCTTGAGCTACGGTTTTGGTTTTCAAATCTCAGATCAATCCTAAAAAATACCCGTTTTGATACTTAAGAGCATACTCGAGCTCAAGGCTATCATAAAACCACAAAAGGAACATCCCTCTTTCGATTTCATCCAACCGAACGCCGAAAAAGGGCTTTAACCCAAAACTGGATCTAAATCACAAATCATCTTTTCATGCATTTTTACATGGTGAAACAACATAAGATTACATATATATCCCTCATACAACGGTAGAATCTGAAATCCTACCTCGTTGGGTAAAAAACCCGACATCTCGATCCACGTGCAAATCCTAGCTTCGTCGAAATCAAATTTTGACTGGATTGATGCGAAGCCCTCGATGTTGATACTAAGGATCAGCAGATGGACCGTCAAAAATCAAGCTTCGGGCCCCCGAGAATTTAGAGATAAGGTAGAGAGAAATTTGGAGGAAACTTAGGAGTTAAGTTTTCAAAATATCTTTTTAAAAAATATTTAAGTTTCGATATTTATAGGCCTCCAAAATATTTTTTTTAAATTTTAATATTCGCACGGCAACTCCCTACAACCCCGGGAATCGACCCCGCATGCTCAGATAAATTTAAACATGCATCAAAGGGAATAAATTATACATCGAACAAATATATGCAAAACACAACATTTACATATAAATCTCAAAAAGAGACGGGTCCGGGTCTCACAATATCAGTGATCTGATAGCGAGACGTTGGGTTGTGTAGTGACATGTTGTTGCACGGGAGATACAGTTGAGTTTGTATAAGTTGTCGGATAGCTATAAGATATTCTGTCTGCGCGATGTGTTTGGTTAAGTGACTCATTTTGGTCAGGTGACTTTGTAGCTGTGACGCCAGATTGGTTTTCAATTGTGTGGAACCTTGTCTGGGACAATCATGTATTGTCTAGTGTTTCTCTAAGGTAAGAATTGTGGTTCGTGATGGAAGATCGAATAGGGGATGAAGGTTTAGAAGAAATGTGTTCCATAGTATTCAGGTGGGTTAAGTGAGCTTCTCTCTAGAGTGGGAGTAGGATGTTTGGGTTGTTACTCGTGGATGGATGTCGTGTTAACCTTAGTGATAGCGTTGTTAGCATCAACAGGGTAACAAGATGGTATCAAAGTTGGTGGTCATCTGGTGATCATCATAACTTGGGTAAAGTTTTTGTGTGGAATATGTGACTTCTTGTGATCGATGTCGGAGTTCGACATCATGTGTTTGGATGTGTGGAGATCGAATCTTCAAGTTGTGTTTATCTCGTGTGACGATATGTTTGGAATTTTTATTGTTGGGGTATTTCTACTGTTGTGCTGTATTGCTGGGTTTGCATAAGAGATTGTTGATGGTTGCGGGACAGTGATTGGCTTGAGTTTCAATGTTAAATTTTGAGGACGAAATTCCTTAAAGAGGGGAGAGTTGTAAGACCCAGACCCATTTTGTTTTGGTAATGTTTAAGTGATAATGGAGTTCGAGTTACCTCATAACCTTAGTGATGTTTTAGGTACATCTATGACGCATGTTCGGGTTCGAAAAAGGTATGTTCAGTCAGTTTCGGAGTTGAAAAACCTGCTCCGTCGCTAAAGATGTTTTTCTCCGTCATCCAGTCGACTGGATTGGGGATCCAGTAGACTGACCCATGGCGGTACATTCCAGTAGCCTCATCCAGTCGACTGGATTAGGCATCCAGTTTACTGAACGCTTGTGTTTTGCCATGCCTATAAATATTAAGGGTTAGAGATATTTTGGAAAAAGATAACTTCTAAGCTAAGTTTCAATTTTTTCTACCTTCTCTCTAGATTTTGATGGGCCCGAGGCACGATTTTCAGCGATTTGACAGTGGATCCTTGATGTTGGTGCCAAGGGCTTCGCTTTCATCCGGACAGAAACCCATTTCTTCGAGGTTCATTTTTCGAGATGTCGAGCTTTTGGCTCACCGAGGTAGGATCCTAGACTCTATTCTTGTTAAATGGTGCTACGTGCAATTATAGGCGTTTTAACTGGTTGAAATTGCTTGAAAATGTTTAAAATGTTATATTTTCATGTTTAAGCCTTGTTGTTGGATAAAAAGCATATTTTTATGCTTTTCTTGGTTTATTATATGATTCGAATGTGTGGATATCCGTGATTTTTAAAAAGGTAATTTTGAAAATGGAAGTTTTGGTGAAACTCTTGAAAAACGTGTTTTTGGAGGTTCAGAGCTAACCTTACGGGTTGAGTCTCAGCTTTTTAAACGTTTTGAAGGAAACATGTTTTAAATGTTGTTTGATCTCCATGTTGATGGATGATGTGGCGATGGGCCACTGGATTTCTTTTTATACATGTTTAGTATAATTGTTTTATGGTTTTCGTGGTTGAGTTACGTACTGGTTTTTAAATGATTCGTAGATATCCTTTAGTAGTGTTTGATTTTGGGTGCTTCTTCCCTCGATCGTGGTAATCCATAAAGAGTAGTTGGGTGCTTCTTCCCTCGGTTTTAACCCGTAAAGAGCCGGTTACCCCCATGTGTGGCTGCGTTGTTGTAACTCCATATAGAACTTGTCATTACCTAGCAGGCCTTAAGTGGTTCAGGGATAGGTAAAGGGCAGGAGTCTATAGTTGTTACCTTTGTCTTGAGTTGACAGAGTTGGTACATAGGAATCATTCTATCTTATTTTCCTCGGCTATGTGACCCTAGTGGAGAATACTATTTTATTATTGTTTTATCTTATTTTCGTCGGTTGTGTGTTTTGAGTAGAAAAATAACATTTTGTTCTCGGTTGTGTGATCTGGGTGGAAATTTTGGTTTTTGGTTACTGTTTTTTCCTTAACTGTGACATGTTATTTGCACTATTTGAAATGCATGGTTTTAATGATGGAAACCGTTTTGAGACTCGTGTTAGTCTGATGAAAAACTTGAGATTTTCATGATGAAAATCTTTTTGGCTCCTGTGATTGAGTCTTTATGCATTGTGATTGCATATCCTGCTTTACGGCTTTGTAGTATGTTTCTATTGGATTTCGGCTCACGGTGTGGAATTTTGTTGTAAAACCTTTTTCAGGTAAACGTGGTCTTATAAGTTGACCTTGAACTGCCTGAAGGTGGCTGATGACAAGACTTTTGTTTTGTCCTGATAGGTAATTTATATCTTTTGTATATGTTTCATGTTCGGATGTAACATGTTGTAAAGCATATGTATTTCTTATGGCCGTGAGCCGATGTATTCATGATTTATTGCTTTCGAGAGAACCACGAGTTGGTTGTTGTTTTCCGTAGTTTCTTACTACATTTTTCGTTGGTTGGTTCAACAGCTTACAAAAAGGGGTTTTCAAATGGTTTAGGGATTCACTCTACTCTTGTGCTTCAAGGAAGATTTTGGAACGACCTAAGCTTCTTTTAAAAAGATTTTCTTATCAAAAACGTGTATTTTATTTTTAAAGGCTCGACTTGTGGGGCCGTAACCGCAGTCTCTTGGATTGCTCTTTTAAATCAAATAAATCATCGGTAGTACATTTTTACAAAGGTTTTAGCCATGTTTGGGCTTTATGATTTTCATCCCTTTTTTGTTCGGGTGGTTTTGGTTGTTGTTCTTGGGCTTTCACATGAGCCGGAGTTTGGAGCGTGACAACACAAGTCTCTAAACAGTTTTTCATCCTTAAAACCACAAGTTTTCATATAATCCAATAACGCTCAACAGTTTAATAAACATAAACAACACGTTATTTTCCAATCAGGTTCCCACAACCCACAATGATTCCTTTGTACCGTCTTTGTCGCACCAGGGACAGAGGTAACAACTATAGACTCTCACCCATTAGCCTAGGTCTGGGGCATCTAATGACCTGCTCTAATGACAAGTTTTATATAGATCTATAACAATAAACGCCTCACAATGTGGCAACCACTTCATTTACAGGTATTAACCAGAAGAAACGAAGCACCTACTCGCACAAAATTTTTAGATTTTTACCGAGTAATGGAGGCCTACATACACACACATTGTTACGGTACATCTACAGAGTCATTAAAAAGGTACACAGCTCGATTCATGATTTAAGCAAACGTTTGTATGCACACAGCCATGTACAAAACATCAAAACGCACACACTACGTCGTCCATATAACCATGGAGACGAACCAATATTTTCAAAATGTTTCCACCCTCTCAACCGAATCATTAAAAATCAAAGCTCAACCCCAAGAGTTAGCTCCAAACCTCCAAAACCATGTTTTTGCTACGTATACATAAATCATTCTAGTTTTTAAAACTCATCTTTTCGAAAACCACAGAGACATATGTGCACCAACTTTGTAATAAACCATAAAAACACATAACATGCTTTTTATCCATCTAAACAAAGTTTAAACAGAACGTTCAACATTTATAGCATTTTAAAACGGTAAAAGTGCGTATAAATCACACGTAGCCTCTTTTAAAGCAAAATTATCTAGAATTCTACCTTAGAGAGTTAAAAACTCAAAGCTTCAAATACTGGTGGGAAACCAAAGTTGCCAAAATGAGATTCCGTTCAGATGAATTTGAAGCCCACGGCAAGGATATCAAGGATCGACTATCGCAACGCCAAAAATTGGGCCCGAAGCAAGCCAAAAGCTAGAGAGAAGACTAAAGGTTTGATCTTTCTTTCAAGAGTGATAAAGAAGCTTGTTGAACAAGCTTAGGCTTAAAAACCAAGGCCATTAGATGGCACTTTATACCACCCACGCAGATAGACCGCTCGAGAGGTCTAAGGACTGATCGAGCGGTCCTACCAAGAAAGAGAACAACTTTCTGCTACAACGCCCAACAGGATCGGGATTGAAACCAGCATGCATATCTAGACCAACACATGCATAAAACATATGGAAACAAGCTTTTCTATAATGACCAAAATGATATACAACACGTCGCATATAAACATTACAAAATTACAAGGAACCAAGTCTCACAGCTCTTCCCCCCTTAAGAAATTTTTCCCCCGAAATTCAACACTAGAACTCAAGCAAGCTACCTCATCGTCGACTTCCAACAATCTCTGATACAAAACTCTACAATGCTGTACAACAGTCATGATGCTAATGCAGCTCATCCCCAATAGTGACGTCCCACAACAAAAATATGTTCTCGAAGGATAAACATTCATACTGATTGTTCTTGCAAACGAAGCCTCACTAACGCTACGGTCATCCCAACATCGTCGGACCGAGATCCAACTCACACCACTGAGGCATCGAAGTACAATCCCTACTAGATATGGCCAACTTATGCATTTAAAAGCATAGCACGCAGCTAACCCATCATCAGAACTGATCTCAAACACTCTCTACTTCTGAACTGCCGCAAACCCGCGTATCAAAACGCACACCAAGGACTACTCCCGTAAGCCCAAACACACATTATCAAACTTTAACATTGTTTATAAGGATTCACACGTATCATACTTAAAATTCTGTTCAACCCTTCAAGATCAAGTGATGGCTACATTTATAGCATTTTAAAAAGGTAAAATTGCGTATAAATCACATGTAGCACTATTTTAAAGCAAGATTATCTAGAATCCTACCTTAGAGAGTTAGAAATTCAAAACTTTAAACATCGACAAGAAACCAAAGTCGCAAAAATGAGATTCTGTTCAGATAAACGTGAAGCTGAGGCAAGGATATCATGGATCGACTACCGCAACGCCAAAAATTGGGCCCGAAACAAGCCAAAAGCTAGAGAGAAGGCTAAGGGCTTGATATTTCTTTTAAGAGAGAGAGATTCTTGTTAAACAAGATTAGGCTTAAAAACCAAGGCCATGAGCTGTGTATCAAACACTCGGAACTAGTCTCAAACACTCTCGACTTCTGAACTGCCGCAAACCTGCGTATCAAAATGCACACCAAGGACTACTCCCGTAAGCCCAAATACACGTTGTCAAACTTTGACATTGTTCACAAAGATGCACACGTATCATACCCAAAATTCAGTTCAAGCCTTCACAATCAAGTGATGACTACTCACGCCTTGAAACCTGAGTCACGCGAACCACCCAAGAAAAACCCATTTTGGGATACCAAGATTCATCAAAACCACCTGAGCCTAGATGGGTCCAATAACGTAAACAAAAGAGAGCTTAAAACCATTGAAAAATGCACTTTCGATGGCTTATTTTATGTAAAAGAATAAGATCACGGTCCTTAAAGAGCCAAACTTTAAAACAAACAACAAAATTTTCAAAATTGCCAAGAACGCTCTGTGGAGACCCAGTATGTTTTTAATTAATTTATTATTTTAACGTAACTAATGGAAGAAAATGATACTTGATGATTAATATAGCATGTTATTTGCAGTTGGCATGTGGAGAAACCCCGCCATATTTATTTGTGATTAATTCCATGACGTAAGAAAATTTTATTATGTAACTTGTATTTAATTTAAATTAAATTAGAGAATTTAATTGAGGTAGAATTATAAATATAATTATATATCTATATGTACATGTCTATTCTAAATTGAGCCTTCTAGAGAATTGGAAAAAGAGACAAGGAACAAAAAAATAAAATGCCTCAAAACCACCCCACCTGTACGTCACTTTCTCCTCCTCCCCTCTTCTTCCTCATTCTTTACTCATTCCTCCATTAGTGAGTATTCAAGCTCCAAACCTAAACTTCTCTCTAAAATTGATGGGCTTACACACCAAATTGGAAGCTGCCGCTAAGGATTCAAGCATTATATAACGGGACCATCGCGTTGAACGATCTAACAGTTGGATTCATGGAAGGTCGAAAATTAGGGTTTCCAAAATTTGAAGTTTTTGGCTATCTTGGGGTAGGATTTTGACTATTCTTGATGTATTGTTTGTGATATGTGTTGATTTATATGATAATTTCATGAATCCCTAAAAATATGAGAAATTTATCAAACCCTAGCTACAAGTTATGGTTTCTTTAGTTGGATTTTATGATTAATTGATTTTGGAGATGAAATTGGAGTACTTTAGGAGTTATTTAAACTTTGCAACTTGTTAACTTGTTAATTGTGGTTTGAAAGTTCAATTCATGATTTAATTGAAAGGGGTGGGAATTGGTATGTACAAACCCTGAGCTTTTGGGTGATTGATGAAAACCCTAGCTTAAATCTTAATTTAATTGGTTTGGATTCACAATAATTTGATAATAAGGTGAAATTGGGGCAATTAATTAGTTGTTTAAACATTGTAACTTACTAATTGGTAATTTCGTTTGAATATTTAGACACTTTATATGTAGAAATCTTAGATTGGGTGGTGATTTCATAAAAAGTTGGTGAAATATTAAAATTGGAACCCTAAAATGTTTGCCTAATCTTCTAAACTAATTAAAATGAGGATTGAAGGTTGACTTGTGAACATAGTTCCAAGATTGAGAAGTTTTAAATTCCAAGTTGAATTGGAATACATGAATACATGATTGAGACGTGTACTAGTCAATTTAGGGACTAATAGGGGAATTTACGCTTTAGTTTAAAAAAGACGGGAAAATCTTGTGAATAAATCCTAAGTTAAGTAACTAAATTACATTGAGGAATGAGAAGGATACGAATAATGGGTTACTTAAGTTCTACATTTAACAAGTTATGGATCTACAATTGGATTTATACTTTAATACCAAAGTTTGGGACACTTTGATACACGGACCTAGAGATGGGCGGAATGTTGAGACAATGAACTTAAATTAATTAAAGGGTTTATTGTGTGAGCTTGTTTCTTTGAGTTAAGTTCTTGGAATTTGAATGAATCAATTAATTATATAATCCTACCTATGGTGATAATGTATGCTTATGGATTGAGTTTGATAAAGAATAAAATCATAATCAAAGAATGATGACTTGTAGTAAAATGAGATAATTGAGTTTCTTGGGTTGGGTGCGTAAATATACTTGTTGAAGTGGGAAGTTGAGATTAAAAAAAAAGACTCTCATAGGTTTCCCCAATTTGAATTCATACACCTTAATACAATTTATTGGGTTTGCATTACCCAATTGAAAATTTTAATGTGAGAGTGTGATAAGCTTGAAGAATAAAACTCAAGTTTGAGGTTGGAATCAAGGAATTGAGGTTAAACAAAGGGCTAAGGTTATGAGATTATGACTTAGGTTTAAATTTGTAATCTAAGTTAAAGGAAGGTGGATTTCTACAGATAAAGCATAGTGTGGATTGATGATTAACCAAATTGGATAATATATAAGTTAATTATATAAATTGGATAGTTTGAATTCAAGTCTTGGTTATGAACTTTAACATTTGAGATGATTATAGTAACTTATGAAACTTAGTTACAAGAATCTTAAAGTTGTGTAGTGGTGTTATAATAGTTCCATCATAATTAAGTTAAAGATTGGATTTGAATCATTTTTCTTTCGACATGTATTCCATTTAACTTGTGATAGATGAGCTAAAATCTTGGACTTAGTATGTGAATAGAGTATCTTGATTACTACTAATAAATGATGCTATACCTATTTGTTTGGTTGGATACCAAAGAAGAATGAATTGGTAAATCATAGAAGTTGAATGAATTGAGGATTAATTAAATGAAACTTGGAATCAAACTTATGAAACTTGGAATCAAACTTTAAGTTGTGGATTATTGAGTTATGAACTTGAATTAACTCGTGAGTTTATTATATGAAAATGAGAGGTTAACTTACGTTGTGAGTTTAGTATGTGAATTGATTATGATTATGTTTAGTCCTCGTATGAAGGAATATAATTGGATTTACAAATTTAAATTGAAGGAAGTGAAGATTAATGGATGAGGAATCCTTGTTATGTTAATGAAAGAAAATATGAATGGGTGACTAGTATGTGATAAATTGAAATAACTAATGGAAGAAACCATGTTGGGTGTGTATATTTGGGACTTTCGTTGTTAACTTAGAAAGATGAGACTATTTTATGGTTTAAATGATATAAAATGAGAATAGAATGTGAGATTTATGATATGGAATTAGAAAACAAAGACGAGATAAATAAAAAGGTTGAAGCATGTGGCTAAGTTATGTGATGTGAAAAATGATTTAATTAAAGTACCGAGACAATATGTGGAGATTAATTTGGGTTTGACTAACCCCACGGTGAAAGTCCAAAAACTTGTTGTCACGCCTTAAACTTCGGGTCACATGAAAAGTCCACGAATAACTACCAAAACTGCCCAAACAAAAAGGGATGAAAACCATCAAGCCAAAACGAGGCTAAAACCTTTGTAAAAATATACTACCGAGAGTTTATTTAATTTAAAAGAGTAGCTCAAGAGGCTATGCTTACAGCTCCAAATGGCAAGCCTTGAAAACAAAATACATGTTTTGGATAATAAAATCTATTCTTTTTAAAAGAAGCTCAGGCCGCTCTAAAATCTTCCTCGAAACACAAGAGTTTGAATGAAACATAAACCATTTGAAAACCATTTTTTGTAAGTCGTTGAACCAAGCAACGAAAAATGTAGTAAAAAACTACGAAAAATAAAAACCAACCCATGGGTTCTCTCGAAAGCATAAAACATGCATACATCGGCCCACGACCATAAGAATTACATATGCTGTAAAATATGTTACATCTAAACATGAACCATATACAAGGTATAAACCACCTAACAAAGACAAAACATCAGTCTTGTCATCAGCCACCTACGGGAACCAAAAGGTCAACCTACAGGACCACATTCACCTAAAAAAGGTTTTTAACAAATCTCACAACGTGAGCCGAAGCCAATAGAAGCAGACTATATAAAGCCGTAAAGCAGGATATGCAATCACATAGTATAAAAAACAACTCAACCTCGTGAGCCTCAAACAGTTTTACTTCATAAAACCCCATGTTTTGCATCAGACTTCCATGAGTCTCAAAACGATTTCCATCCTCAAAATTGAGCATTTCAACAATGCAAACAACGCTTCACAGTTAAAGAAAAATAATAACCAAAACGTTATTTTCCATTCAGAACATACAGCCGAGAAAAATAAAAATGATTCCTATGTACCAACTTTGTCAAACTAGTGGCAAAGGCAACAACTATAGACTATTACCCATTACCTATCCCTGAATCATTTAAGATATATTAGGTAACAACAAGTTCTATACGGAGTCACAACAACATTAACCACTTCCTTTATATGCTTGAAACCCGAGGGACAAAAAGCACCCACCCCTTCTTTACGGAGATTAACCCGAAGGACAAAGGTACCTACTTGAGCAAGTTTTTAGACTTTTACCGAGGAGCAATAGAATCCCAATACACCTTCTATCCTACCACAGCTATAGAATCATTTAAAAATCAACCCGTAGCTCAACTACGGAAATATTTTTACAATTTTACATTAAACATGTATAAAAATCTAATGGCCAACCCCCATCTCATCCATCAATCGTGGAGATCAATCAAAAACATTTCATGTTTTTTCCTGTTTCTATCAAGATAATTCAAAACTGAGACTCAACCCCGATGGTTAACTCCAAACCTCCAAAATATAATTTTCAAAATTTTCACAAATCACCTCGTTTTCAAACCTCCTTTTGAAAATTACAGACATCCACAAGTCCATATCATGTAATAAACTAATAAAAGCATAAAACATGTTTTCTATCCGAAACAAGGTTTAAACATAAAACAGGATATATAAAGCATTTCAATTGGTGAAAAAGCATATAACTACACGTAGTACCCTTTAAAGACAACATAGTCTAGGATCCTACCTCGTTGAGTCAAAAGCTCGACGTCTTAAAAATCAAACCTCAATGAAATAGGATTCCGTCTCGATAGATACGAAGCCCCCGACACCGACATCATGGATCCACTATTTGATTGCTAAAAATTGAGCCCCGGGCCCATCAAAATCTAGAGAAAAGGCAGAGGTTTCATGAGGAAAAGACCAGATCTGAAAAATAATATCTCAAAATATCTCCCAACGTCTGATATTTATAGACCAAACACAAATTCAGGGGTTCAGTCAACTGAATCCCCATCCCAGTCGACTGGATGAGGCTATTAGAATCTCAAAAATCACCCACCGCCACCGGTCAGTCGACTGGATGCCCCAATCCAGTCGACTGGATCACCATACTACCACCCCATTTGACTGGACGATGGAGAAAAATGACTTGTGTGTTAGAATAGGTTTTTTAACCCCAAACCAAACCAAACATGCCTTTTTCAAACCCGAACAAGCGCCAAATACATGTGCATATGCTGTTCTACTATGAAGGAACAAAAAACGAACACACCGAGGTCAAGAGTCAATTCCAACTCCGTTAACACTTAAATCATTTTAAAAAAATAAAACAAGTCGGGGTCTCACAGCTCTCCCCCTCTTAAAAGAATTTTGTCTCAAAAATTCAACACTAAAACTCGAGCCAAACACCAACTCGCAACCATCGATAATCTCTTATGCCAACCCAGTAACATCGTATAATAGCAAATGTCTCAGCCTGTAGTCACACAAGGTAAACACGAATCAACCTCCACACAGACTGCTTATACAGGTAAGTCCCACTAACACCACCGATATCTATGAAACATTCATAAAACATCAGGTCAAGGTCCAACTCACGCTGCTAAACCTCGAAACATAACTCTCATCGAACACAAACCACTCTAACGACAAACGCATAACAAGAGACCAATCCACCATAGAACCTAGTCCCAAATACTCTCTACACCAGAACATAGAGACTACCACCCTCGTTCACACTGCCACATACCAGCTCTATCACACCTCACAATTCACACCAAGGATTATCTCCACGAGTCTAAACACACGACGTTGAATCCTGACATTGATCACACGAAGTCACATGCTCCACGCATAAACTTTACTCAAGTTCTGACAATCACCTGACGACCACTGACTTTGATACCACATCACTACTCTGCTGATGCTAACAACACCATCACGTAGCTGACAACGCCCATCAACGAGCAACAACACAAGCATCCAACTCCAGAGAGAAGCTCACTTAACTCACCTAGAATACTAAAGAATGAATTTCATCTCAACCTTCATCTTACCCTAGAGAAACACTAAGTAACACTCTATTGTCCCAGACAAGGCTCCACACAACCGAAAATGAATCTGGCATCACAGCCACAAAGTCACTTGACCCCAACGAGTCACTTGACCAGGCACGTCACGCAGACAAAACATCTCATAGGTATCCAACAACCGATATAATTCCAATCATGTCTCCCATGCAACAACACGTCACTACACATCTCCACATCTCGTCATCAGATCACTAATACCAAGACTACAGATCAACCTCAAATCAAACATGATCGCTGTCAGCCGATAAAGAAAACATGATGACTTTCATCTGACATCAACCCCAACGCAGAACACATAAATCAATTCCTTGAGTCCACAATAGCAGAATACTCGAATCCAAGACTTGTCCGTTAAGTAACCAACCAAGACTTGCCTCTTGGACTTAGACGATCACGTCGGTCCAGACAAGCCACGCTAACCAATGCTTATCAAACATCGAATCTTTCCTGACTCTTACCTTTTCACATTCTCGGATCACCGTCTGAATGAACGGTTACGCCAAAACATAACACTTACCACAGTCGATGATCACTCCTCAGCTCTAAGAACTTTGAATAATTTAATGCCTAAACAGAACCTAAATCCAGACTCACAAAAGTCTATTAGAAACCCATCAGGTGAAAATCACAACTGCACGGTTCCAATAAAATTCCCACTTTACGAAGAGTTAGGAGCACAACCATATGCACACAACCCAGAACAAGCCGCACACAATGATTAATGATCCTCCGCTGGTCACTGTAGAAAAGAACTCTACGTCTCAACACTAGCTCCGTTGTCAACAAGGGCAAACACAAGCATTCCTGGTCTACCAACCCGACCTCACAGGAAATGCAACCCAAATTGTTCAACCATCATACATCACTAGTCATACTCTGACTAGGTTACCACGACCTACCACGCTTACCACACTCATACGTACTCCTTTTCAGTCTTCAACCGTAGGATAATACTAACTTAATCATGCAATTGTTTACGGTCCTCAACCATGGGAGTAATCAGATCCCAGGCCACCCACAGACGCTCAACATCCTAGAAGCACGTAGCCATGAACCACACGTTGAAACCACGGAGAATTTGTCTTACAATCACCCGATCACGGCGATATAAGTTTCCGAGGCATAACTCCAAGAATCACAACGTGGGTACAAAATCCATAGAGATTTTTATAGTCTCAGAACACAACAAAACCAAAACCAATCAAGATCCCGGCATCTCCATCCAACCAAGATGATACCACTCACACCAAACAACCGTCTATAAGGAAACTCTCTCTCAATCTAGAGGAAAGAAAAGGGTCAAGACGAAACCATGACCCAACCTCAGCGTACTCCTAGTACTCATCAACACTTGGCCCCCCAAAAAAACCCGATAAATCCTACCTTGAGGCTATATCAACCATAATCACACAGCTGCCGTCAACCATGATCACGGTACTTAGATCATCCGCTACACCAAGCTCTTAACTCTTAAACCTCATTCGCACACATACGAAAACCATTAATCCTCATACCAAAGGACTACAAGCTCCTCACTAGTCATACACAGAGACATGCATCAACATTCCCATCGTACCAAAACCTCACTTCACAAGGTTGTGCTTACTCGCCTAACTCCTGCTAGGCAAACCATAGCCACGTCACAGCCTCGAGCCCACTGTCCAAACAGCTCACATAGAAGGCACACGGCACCACACAAGGGAAACCCAATCTTGAGACCTTTCATCCAGAATTACTAATAACTCCCACAACTATGTAGATGCCTGTAACAACTCGCTACGTATTTATTTTTATTCCTTTATATTTCTGGTAAGAGAAGATTCAAATATTAAAATGGGAGCAAAGTTGGAAATTTGAATTGAATTTTAAGAAAATTCACGGAATTCGGCTTCAGGGGTCACCGCTCGAGCTGTAGGGGTCCACTCGAGCAGACTATCGAAAAATGTTTGGAGTGTTCTCAAACCATGGAAATATTTGGGGGTGTATATACATATGTATGTTAGCCACGTGAGGGAGAGACTACCCTCATTGTTTCATCTCATATCTCTCTCTTCTTCTTCTTCTTCTTCCTCTCTTTGAGAGAGAGAGTGAGAAAAACACAAAACCCTAACCCTCCATCACCCAAATTGAAAGATTGAAGCTAGATTGGAAGCAAGTAAGGGTAAAAATCAAGCTTTGGAGCAAGAAAATAGAAAATAAAGTACTCTAGAGGGGACATCTCTCAACATTCATGCCCTAGGAAGGAGAGATGGAGGAATCTTAAGCTTTTGGGCGATTTGAGGTAGGATCTAGATTTTCTCATATGTGTGTTAAGATTTGGGTTGATATTTTGTTTATATGCATAAAAATAGAATTGATTTCATGTTTGATGGATAGATTGATAGATTTGTGGGTGTATTGCATTGGGTTTGATGGGAATGGGGGGTTTTTAAGAAAGGTTTAACCATGATTTTGGGGAATCATTGCATAAGAAGGGATTATGAAGTTTGAATGTAATGTTTTTATGGTGGAAATTAAGATTTGAGACTTGATTGATGAAGGATTCAGGGTTTTGAAGTTAGAAACTCAAAACAGGGGCAAATTTGGAATTTTCTCGGGCGATAGCGTGCTCGAGCGGAGCCCTGTCCGCTAGATCGCTCAACTGGCAGAGAGTTGGGCGCTTGAGCGGACTGGCTGCGCAGGGTCAACTTGTTTTGATCATATCTCCCTCATTCGGACTCTGAATGGGGTCATTTTTGTACTCCAATCGAAGCGCCGGAAGTTCTCTTTCTAACAAGACCACTCTCACAAGCAAATTGTTTTTGTAGAAAAAGCTATGATTAAAATAGTGAGGGTATGTCAAAATTTTTTAACCTTTTTTCACCCATTTTTGGCCGAATGTCTTGAAAATAGTTACTTTCATTAAATATTGGATCCTTTTCATCAAATTTCTTGTCCTTGGGCTATGGGTTACCTATTTCAATATACATAGGTTGAGATGCGTGTGTTGCACAGATTGGTTGGGTTTTGCGAAAAAGTATATTTTTAACATACAACCAAGGTTTTTAAGAACAAGAATAGGTATCTAAATATGGTGATATGATATAGTCATCTTCTAGCATTACTAAGTTTTCTGGAGAGAAACCTGAGTTTTGAACATATACATATCTACCAATAATGGGTGCATTCCACTTTGTTCAAATAGCATGATCATGTTTGAGTTAATTATGCGTTGGCATTCTGTGTGATTGATAACGAAAATATGAATTAAGAACTTTAAATAAAATCTACAAATTTAAGGATGTGTAAGATGATGAAAGAAGTTTGAGAGCTGTGATTATCTATCATATTTATATTCCACGAATTAGTGTGGCATATGACTATGTCGGGTGTTAAATTTAGGATTTTTAATATAAAATCGAAAAACGTGTGTGTGATATGGGTTTGACGAGAGGAACCATTTGGGTTGGACTCGCGTGTGTGTGATATGGGTTGGGCGAGAGGAACCCTTGGGGTTGGACTCGCGCGAGTGTGTTGTGATTTGAAATATCAAAAGGCCTGATTTGGGATCCGAGGGATCGTTGAAGGTTGGGCACGAGTTGCTCCACAGTGAAAGACCGAAAAATTGTGCAGATTGGGTTCTCTGCCCACCGGCTAGTGAACCGGGAAAGGACGTTATTAGGTTCTTTGCCCACCGGCTGGTAAATCGGGAAGAGACGTTAGTTGTGTCGGGGTATAAAACGTCCCGTTACTCCATTGGGCCTGTGTGGCCAAGTTGATGGTAACGCTACGTGAGTTTATACGTTCGTCTGACGTCGGTGCCTATTTTTTTACACCACAAGTTGGTGAAAGATGAGAAATGTATTTGTGTTTGCGTGTGTGCGTGCATGGGTCATGTATGTGTGTAGCGTTCAGAATTGTAACGCATTATGAAAAAAAGGAAAAATGATCATAATGAAATGAAAATCAGGAATGCGGGTTGTTGAAACTAATGGGTAAATGTGTTATTGTATATGTATCGGTTGCACCCATCACACCTTACAAATCATGCATCACATTTGAGTCAATCTACATCCTACGAGCTTCGGCTCACGTATGTTTACAAAACCATTTCAGGTTTCAAGGACTAGGATCGATACCAAGGCCAAGATTGCTTTATGGAAAAGACTAGAAGTTAGAACAATGATCTTATTTCTCTTTGTGTTTATATCATGTTTGCATGTAAATTTGAGCGGATGAGTATAATGATATTGTGGTTGTAAATAAACCCTTGGAGAATCACAGGGTCTTATTTGAATTGGTGGATATGTATGAGAATTTAATTGTTTAAAGAAGGTTTTCAAACTCAAACCTTTAGTGATGAAGATTTATTGTTAATGACCTCTGAATGCGGGACAGTTGAGTTAAATCACAGGTTCCCCGGGGTCGAAGTGTTACAAATGGTATTAGAGCTCTAGGTTCGAATACCTAGGAGCCGTGGGAAGTAAGGATGCCCTTAGTATGTGGCATGTTTGATGAGATTAGGCACCACTACACGGCATGAATTGTGTGCTTGCATAGGTTTGTGATTGAATTGTTTTGCGCATGTCATGTGTTCGTATGAGCATGGAAGGTTATGTCTTGGGGTGATGTGACATGCCATATGACGTCCACTCAACTACTTTGGGGTTCAAAATAGAAAAGCATTTGGTCGACGTTCTTTCTATGAGAAATCTGAATTAGTTGCCTGGATTGTCGCGTTGCTCTAAGGCTTTCCCTCAGTATGTGAACATGTGTTGATGTGATGTGATTAGGTGGTGAGTAATGTGTAGCTTGGCTTTAAAAGGATAGGTTGAGTTCGACCTAGTTGGGTGTTGTGATATCCTCATGGAAGGGGTTATGGATGATGGTATGGATAGTGAGATTATGACTCGGTGGTCATAAATGGTGGTGCGTGTAAGCTTGTGAGACAAGCATCGATTGTTTGAAGTGTATTGTACCCATGTGCGTTGGGGTTGACCGTAGTTTGTTGCCCGTTATGTGTTGTGCTACCCGTCGTTTGACAAACAAGTATGGTAGAGTGTTACGTCTTGGAGGTTGTTTATTGTGGTTGGATATGAGGCGTGGTTTTAGGTTCATTGAGGATTATGTACGTTGTGAGCCGTGCTATGTCTTGAGCCGTGCTGCGTCATGAGCCGTATACCTTGAGATTGGATATGGACGGGAGCATAGTGGGTAGGAACATAGTGGACGGGAGCGTAATAATCTCCGGTGTAAAGTGTGTTAGAAAGTCTGTGCGTAGGAACGTTTTTGGGAACGCCCCTTACCTTGAGAGGTGTTGTATTTGACCACAGTGGTATCTTGTGATTTTGAAGGTTAGATTGATAACCCTTGTGTTTTCCTCCTAGCGTGATGCTAAGTC
>JAULJZ010223736.1:0-17490 GCA_032270985.1 Heliamphora pulchella
AATTATTGATTTACATATATTTAATATTCGTTATTTTGATTCATTAGAGGGTGCGATCTTATATGAGTCTATATTCCGGGTGAGTTGGATAGCGATATTATTTATATGGCAAATATTAATTATTGACGGAATCCACGTCCCGAAAAATTGGGATTGACGAAACCCCCTTATGATGCTTATAAGTTTTGACCGGCCCAAACCCTACAGGTGGATTTGATTATCTGACGGTCAAATAAGTTAAGCAGAAGAGCTTAAGGAATATAAAGATGCCGATTAAATTAAATTGTCAGTAATTAAATTTAATTGGCGAGTATCAGGAATCTTAACGTGGGGAGAAATGGTAAGCATTTAATAACAGAAGCTTAATGTAAGAAGGTCTTGAGATTATGGGTCAGAGTGCAATTATAGTTCTTTAGTGGTGTGAACTGTCATTCAGTATTTTATGAAAATTACAGAAATCGCTGTTGGTTTTTCATAATTGTAGATACCGCTATGCGTCTTTCTTTTATTATAGAAACCGCTGGTAGGTGTTTGTGTTCCACTGGAAGTCTTACTCATAATTACTCCTCAGGTCCCCACTGTAACCCTATATATACTTGGGTAGGCTGAACCAGTTTGATATTAATACATCATATATCAGATAGATCATATCTCATAAATTATTATTGATATATTATATTTCTCTTTCAAGACTTAAAAAAATATATCGGGATTCTGTCGGTACGAGTTCTCAGAGGATCGTAGCCCACACTACGTTCGAGGATCGCGTAAGGAAATACAGTAGAAGATCTGACTAGAGCTTCAACTCAGAATCAAGTCGTAGTTGAAGATTAGATCTACAAGAGGTATTCTTCTAAATTAACTTTGGTTGCACGGGTTTTATTTTGATCGTTCTTCATCAAAAGTTTTATCTGGAGCCCGTTTCGGCGTTTGCCCGTCTAGTTAATTTTTTACCGATAATCGTTTTTCGAAAACAATAATTTTGGCAGTATTACCTCCAACATATGATTTGTTGTATATGCTTATGGTCTTGTTGGGCATTGTTAGATGTCTTGAGTTTTATTTCAATAGCAAAACCATTTTTAGTTAACTTTATATTATATGGTTGTATATCCTGCTTTACTGCATCAGAGTCTGTTTCTATTGGGCTTCGGCTCACGTAGTGGGATTTGTTAAAACTTTTTTCAGGTCTTGATGATCATGTAGAGTTGATCTAGAGGTGCAGTGGTGGTAGAAGACTTTTACAATTTTCCTTTTGTTATAGAAACATGTATTATTACTTGAGTTGCCTATTTATGAAGGCATGTTTTGTACGTCCTGGGGCGAGATATATTATGCATGTACGTTATCAGAGAGATGAACCTTGAGTACTCTTTTAATTTTAAAAGCTGTATTATTTTTGGTTGATTGTTTTACAAGTAAAACCCTATATTTTACAAAAATGGTGATTTGACAGGCTTTTCACGTGACCCTGGTTTTTGGGGCGTGACAACTTGGTATCAGAACTCTGGATTTGAATATCTAAGAGCCATGGGAAGAGGGTGCATCACCTAGTGAGGATGATTGTGCATACTTGCTTGCATGTTTTTAAGAGTTTTATGACATGCAAATAACTTGTTAAGCATAATAGTTTGTGTATACATGAGTATGGAGATTGAACCTCAAGATTGATTAGTTTTACCTTAGGGCATTTGGATTAACAAATTTGAAAGCCAAGTTAAAAATGCGTTTGGCTAACGTATTTTCTAGCAAGGAATCTAAGTAGGTTATCCAAATTGACTCATTTTTTTTGTCGATTCTCCTCAGTATGTGAAATGTGTCTACATATTAAGTGGCGATGTGTTAGCATGCTTATGTGTGTTATGTTTATGTTGGTAATAATATGTTGTATGAAAGCTTATCCTGTTATATTGCTTTCATAGAGAATTATTCCACGAGGGGAGGACGGGGACGGGGACAGGGACGGGGTGGTGGCCGAGGTCGTGCTTATGTTCAGATTCTAGAAAAAGGGGACATTCATGTCCCGCAGGAACATGTGGGTGGTGCTGACATTGTACAGGAGATGCTTACTACACTAAGAGCGATGGCTGAGGCGACTAGGGCTGGAGTGAGGGTTCCTGAGCCAAGGGCCTCTATGGCAATGAGGGAATTTTTACGGTTGGGTCCTCCAACCTTTTTTGGGGAGCCAAACCCTAAAGTTTCTACCGAGTGGTTGAAAGTAATCACGATAATCTTGGATACCTTCGAGATCGAGGAGGATGTCTTGCGTGTGAAGTTGGCGGCATTCCAGCTTCGAGAGGATGCGAGGGAATGGTGGAAGTTTGCCAAAACTACTGTGGATGGCATGTTGGCCGCTTATACTAGGGCCTTTCTGGAGAAGTACTTCTTGGGTTCTTTAAGAGATACATACCGAGAGGAATTTCTTTCCCTTGTTCAGGGGAACCTTACTGTGGTCCAATATGAGGCCAAGTTCGCGAATTTTTCGCGATTTGCATCTAAGATGGTGTCAACAGAGGAGTTGCGCACTAAAAGGTTTGAAAGGGGCCTTCGACCTGCAATTAAGGATAGGACTACAGCACTGGGTTTGTAGGTTTACATTGAGGCTGTGGAAGCTGCTATCCGAGTAGAGAACTCGATGGCAGAGAACCGCAGGGTTAGGGAGAGTAAGAGTTAGCAAGACGGTAGAGATGTACAGTTCTAGGGACGTGAGAAAAAGCGCCAGTGGCCATCTGGTCTCAGCTCTCATTTTGTGGGGTCGTATCAGCCTTAGTTTTCTACACTTACACCTTCAGTGGCCTCGACGGGAAGGCGAGAGAAGACAAAGATTATCTGTTATGGGTGCGGTCAGTCTGGACATCGAGTGGCAAATTGTCCACAGAAGGGACAGTCTTAGAGTTCATCGCTTGTTCAGTTTTAGGGGAGAGAGCCCCCAGTATGTTTTGGGTATGGTCAGTTTGGGCACATTCGTAAGTACTATCCCCAAGAAGGGAGTGTTCAGAGTGCAGGAGTGCCAGTTGTTCTGCTCGTATAGGGGCGACAGACTTATCAGCAACCTAGGGCTCAGACGTCTAGGTTTATAGAAGGAGGAGCCTCAGCACAATCTGTGAGGCAGTCAACGGCCCAGGGTCACAGCGGGCAAGCCATAACACCGCAGGACAGAGCTTATGTTCTTACTGATGCTAGTGTTTCCAAGGCACTGATCGTGCCCGATGCTACAGCTACTCCATCTATGATCAGAGGTACTCTCTTAGTATATAATTCATGGGCCAGTATTCTTATCGACACAGGAGCATTACATTTATTTTCTCTACTTTTGCATCTATATTGGGGTTGGAGACAAACTCATTGGGTAGTATTTTAAGCGTAGAGACCCCGGTCAGTGGGACTGTCTTGTTGAATCGAGTGTGTAAATCCTGTGAGTTGGGGGTCACTGGTCATTGTTTAGAGTTTAACTTTATCATTTTAGACACGACCACATTTGATGTCATCCTAGGGATGGACTGGCTGACCACTTATCGTACCTTTATCGATTATGAGCGACGAAGGGTATCTATTTGCACCCCCGAGGGTGAGTGCTTTTGCTTTGTGGGTGATCGGGATAAGGGTTTGATGTATATGCCCGGTGTTATCTAAAATCGAGGGAATTTGGCTTTCCTTTTTTTTGCTCTCAGATTGGATGAGACGGTTGGGGTTCGAAGGGAGTTACCCCCTGTGGTTTGTGAATATCCAGGTGTCTTTCCTGATGATCTATTCGAGTTGCCACTGAGCCGTGATGTGGATTTTTCTATTGACCTGGTTCCGAGAGCTGCTCCCAATTCTATGTTGTCTTATTGCTTTGCACCAGCCGTGTTGCTAGAACTCAAGGAACAGCTTCAAGAGTTGCTTGACAAAGGATTTATACATCCGAGTACGTCACTGTGGGGAGCTCCTGCCCTTTTTGCTAAGAAAAAGGATGGATCATTGAGGTTATGCATTGACTACCAGAAGCTGAATCAGGTAATGACGAAGAATAAGTATCCTATACCGAGGATTGATGACTTGTTTGATCAGTTGAAGGGGTCGAGTTGCTTCTTGAAGATTGACTTGAGGCCAGGGTACCATCAGTTGAGGATTAGGAACGAGGACATAACAAAAATTGCCTTTCGGACTCGTTATGGTCACTATGAGTTTTTGGTTATGCCGTTCGATTTGACGAATGCTCCTACGATGTTTATGGGTTTGATGAACCGTATCTTTCACCCATATCTGGACAACTTTGTGGTTGTGTTCATGGATGATATCTTAATTTATTCACCCATGAGGGAGATGCACGAGGAGCATCTGCGTATTGTCTTACAGCTTTTGATAGAGCACCGCTTATAGGTGAAGTTCGGGAAGTGCAAGTTCTAGATGTCAGAGGTGAGATTTCTTAGACACGTGGTGTCTACAAGTGGGGTATCGGTGGATTCTTTGAAGACTGATGTTGTGATGGATTGGGAGCGATCGATGAATGTCTTTGAGATCCGTAATTTTTTGGGTTTGGCAGACTACTACAGGCGGCTCGTGAAGGATTTGTCTAGACTTACAGTGCTGATGACGTGACTTACGCGGAAGGGAGTCATGTTTGTGTGGAGCGAGTCCTGTTAGTCGACATTCCAGGAGTTAAAGAGGAGATTGACTAATGCTCCAGTGTTGATCATTCCGGAGTGAGGCTTGGGTTACATGGTATATTGTGATGCATCACACAAGGGTCTGGGTTTCGTGCTGATGTAGGGAGGAAAGGTTGTGGCTTATGGATCTCGACAGTTGAAGACCCATGAGAAGAACTATCCGACACACGATCTAGAGTTGGCAGCCATGGTCTTTGCCTTGAAGATTTGGCGGCACTATCTTTATGGTGATCACTTTGAGATTTTTTTCGATCACAAGAGTTTAAAATACTTGTTTTTGCAGAAAGACTTGAACTTGCGCCAGCGACGGTGGATGGAGTTGTTGGAAGATTATGACTTTGACTTGTAGTATCATCAAAGAAAAGCCAATGTTGTGGCCGACGCTCTTAGTAGGAGATCTTATGGTTCATTAGCTTCTATGGCTAT
Organism: Heliamphora pulchella; assembly: GCA_032270985.1. Classification (NCBI taxonomy): domain Eukaryota; kingdom Viridiplantae; phylum Streptophyta; class Magnoliopsida; order Ericales; family Sarraceniaceae; genus Heliamphora; species Heliamphora pulchella. The sequence goes on from JAULJZ010223736.1 coordinate 5,076, forward strand.
GCGAAAGTGGGATATGCTTGGAGATGTTGGTGAGTTTGATCTGTGTCTCAGGGAGATAAGGAGTAGTGCGACCTTATTTTCAATAGCTTCATGACCTACATTGGTTGCACATGTGATGGAAGCTTATCAAACAGACTAGGAGGCTCGGATGATATGTGATCGCATTGCTAGTGGGAAGGACACTGCGGGATGGATTGTGAGCCTAGATCAGAGTTTGAGATTGACAGAAAGATTGTTTGTACCAGAGTCATGCCTGTGGCGTCGGAATTTTGAATTTTTTGGAAAATGTTCAAAAATATTTGATTCAAAAGATGTTTAGAAAATATTTTAACACCTTGAAAACTAAATTTTGAAAATTTCTTTTTGTTGAAAATGGAGTCGGCACTTAGTTTTTGAGAAAAACTAAGAAAAACAAAAATGGCTACTAATTTTTAAAACGTTTAACCAGAGAAAAAGGGATGGGGGGCTAAGGTACGAATCGGGGAAGGTGTTAGGCACCCCATTCGCCCAACCATAAGATTGACCTCTACTAATCATCATTGGTTCTTTATAAGATTTCTCAAATGTATGCAAACAAAGAAAATAGAGACAAAAAGTGAACATTCAAAATTAAATATGAAAAATATATAGTATATGTACATAGCACTCCAAATCAAAACAAATAAAGGGATAAAATTCTAAGTCCTATGGCATTCAATTTCTAACTAAAGAATACATGGAGCACACAGGCATGCAATTTCATTAAAATAAACTAAACTATCATAATTTGAATAAAAGAGTAAAATATGCTAGAAATTGTTAAAATTACCTAAACATGGATTGCTAACAAAATAAGCTAAACTGCATTAGACACAAAATATTTTAAAGAAAGTAACCAAAATATGCATGTTATCAAAATAAACTAGATTGGCATTAATATGAAAAAGAAATGCTAAATATAAAATAAAAGATGTAAAAAAAAAAAGAAAAAATTCTACATTGAAAGAAAGCTTACTTAACAAAGAAATTTAAAATAAGGGTTTTATAATAAAAGAGGGTTTAAAGATTTAAAGGAAAAGAAAAATTTTATAAAAGAAAAATTATGCTAAAATAAAAAGATTAGAAAATGTTATTAAACTACTAAAAAAAAGAACCTAACTATTTACATTTCATGAAAATAAAAGGAAAAGGAAAAAAAAGAGAAGAAAGCAAAAGAAATGAAAAGAATGATAGGTTTTTTACTCTTTATAAAGAAAATTATAATGCCATTTAAAGGTGATAATTAACTTAAAAGTCTTTTTGTAGTTTTTGGGTTTAACAGAATAAAAAAAAATTGCCGTGAAGAAAATAGGACTATAAAAAAAAAAAGAGAAAGAGAAAGTAGAACTTTATAAGAAAAATAAACACTGCTATTAAAAGAAAAGTAAAATAGAAAATAAATGCATGGAAATGAGTATTAAGCTAATATTAAGAAAAAAAAAGTAAAATGAAATGTTAACATTAAATGAAAAGGAAAAGAAATGAGACACTAAAATAAAACTATATTACAAGAAAAGTAAAAGAAAAGACATATTAGTATTAAATTGAAGATTGAAAAGAATGCTAAATGGAACTAAGAGAATAAAATACTTAGAAAAAGGGATTACACTAATATTGAAAGAAAGGGAAAATAAGAGCTGGGAAACAGCTATTAAGCTAGAAAAAAATAAAAATGGAGCATTAAATTAACGTTACAAGAAAAGAAAAAGAAAAAAAAATTAGAGTGCATAGTAAAATGAAATTAGACTAACTAAAAAAATAAGAAAAGAAAGAAAAAGATAAAAAATAAAATACTAAAATTTAAATGGATGTAATATTGACAATTACAACTATTTTTATGTAAGTGCTTGAATTATAACAATAACGACATTGTAAGTCGTATTGTTAAATCATGTTAGTACTAATTAATGAATTTAAAAAAAATAACAATGTGCTAAGTATGAATGTATAACACAGGTAAATAAATAAAATGAACAAATAACATAAAATTGAATTTATAGCATGAGTTAAGTAATTTAGACTAAGCACATGAAATCTCGTGATTAAAACAAACACATAAGCGATGTAGGAATATGTACAAAATTAAATGAGTAATTAACCCAGTCACTCTAAAGAGATAGAAAATGGAGTTAGAAGGACCGGGAATCCAAACGAGGTACTCGGGTCGCTAAAGCATTCTCAAGTCCGAAGAATGTTCTTCGATGGGCCAATCCTTGGGTGGTGATCCAAGCTAGGTTTCAATGTAGGTGTCGGAAGTTCGAATCTCGGTATTTCGGCAGGGTTTCGGCGTTAGGACTCGAAATTGCTCGGTGACTCAGCAGAGCTTCTCTATCAAAACCTCTCACTAAAATTATGTCCTTGAAAATGTACCAGAGGTATGATATTTATAGAGTTTATCAACCAATGAGATGTTGCCACGTTTTGGGACACATCAGGCCATTTGGAGTTGGCGGTCGCCAGGTTGGACATGGCGGTCGCCATGTTAAAAGAAGGTTCCAAAGGGTTCTATTGGCGGTCGCCACAATGCAAGTTAGCGGTCGCCAGGTTGAAGGTGGCGGTCGCCACTTTTGGCTAGGGTTTCCAAGAGGTTCTATTGACGGTCGCCATATTGAAAGTTGGCGGTCGCCAGGTTAGAATGACTTGGATAGCAAGTTATTGACGACAAAATTTCATTGGTTTGAAGGTTCTGGGTTCGAATATCGAGCTTAGATCACTTCTCGAGGATCGAACTAGAGCACCATTTTGACTGTTTTCATCATCGGATTCACCTAAGATTAGGCAGGGTCAAATTAGGGTGTTTACAGTTGCCCCTCTTTGATATAACTTGAATAGCAACACGTGATACGAGTTATATCAAAGATTCAAAGACAACATTCATTTGACCGACCTGTCAATCTTAGGCCACAAGCACACAAGCATACATATGATGTTGGTCGTACTCGAATTTTTCATCGAGCTGCCTACGTACCCCTTTGCTAGAGATCAAACCAAAACGTAGTTCATGGGACAAAATACAGGGATGCAAGATAAGAAACGTGATGCAAATGCTAACAGATGCTAACGTGATGTAAATACTGGTATAAACATTGATATGATTTGAGCAAATCCTAGAGATCGGATTGAGATCTAAAGGAAGCATGAACGGGTGAGTCAAAGATTGAGTTAAGATCTAGGAACTCGGCTGTGGATAAAATATTTAAAAGGATTGAGTTAAGATCCAAGAAATTATCTTAACCGAAAAAATAATTGATCGGTCGAGTTAAGACCTCGCAATTTTAGGATGAAAATGGGATAAAAATAAGTAAAAACCAAGTTACGGCTTAAAATTAGATTTATCGGGGTGAAAATTGCGAATTAATAGGTCGAGTTAAGACCTAAAAATTTAGAATGAGACACGAGATAAAAATAATTAAGAGCCAAGTTACGGCTCAAAATTAAATTTATCGGGAAGAAAACCACGGATTAATAGGTCGAGTTAAGACCTAAAAATTCATAATGAAACAAGGGATAAAAATAATTAAAAACTAAGTTACGGCTTAAAATTAGATTTATCGGAAGGATAAACCACGAATTTATAGGTCGAGTTAAGACCCAAAAATTTGGGACGAGGCACGAGATTGAAAGCCAAGTTATGGCTTATAATTAAATTTATCGGAAGGAGAAAATATCTCAAAAAGAAGGGTTTAAAATACACAAAACTATTTTTGGAATTATTTCTAAGCACATAAGATTTTCTCGAAGAATTTTTAAGAAATTCCCGAGATTATTTTTAGAAAAACACACACCGAATAAGAAACCATGTTTTAAAAGAAAATAACACTCCAAATGAAGAGGAAATAAGGCAAGAAATAATAAACATATATAATAAAAGCCCTAAAATAGCCTTCAAAATCCTAAAATCTGGTGATGGACAAACTGACGCAGGGCCGCCAACTTTGGAGTTGGCGGTCGCTATGACGGAATTGACGTGACGGTTGATGTGTGGGCCACCTAGCTAAAACCCTTTTGACATGGCAGTCGCCGGATATAAACCTTTCCAACATGGAGGTCGCCATGTGGCGTTTGGGAAACATGGTGGTCATGCATTTATGAGATGGCGTCCGCCAACTCTAAGCGCGTATACAGCCCCCAGGCGCGCAGATCTAGTTCATTTTGCTCACCTCACTCTCTCTCTCTAGCCCTTGTTCTCTCTCATCTCTCTCTTAAACTCTCATTTGTCATTCTCTTATTTTCTAGCTTTCGTACCCTTTCTCCTTCATACGATGTTTACACTATTGTTTATGATCCCGTTTTTGTTCATGGCGGGTCATGGCCAGGGAGACGACGACTTAGGGTCTCGACAGGGACCTTCTGCTACTAGGAGTTCTTCCATTGGGACTTTCAGAGGTACGAATTCTAGTGTTCCTGCCGGTGGGGTCACCTCCATGCTGCCCACCACTGTGATGGACGCCCTCATTCTCAAGGCGGAGCGTGCCTCCCATCGGGCTGCTGAGGAGGCACAGGCAGCTGCCAAGGCATAGGCAGCTGTAGATGCTGCTACTGAGACTGCGGTGGCAGACTTCTTGGACCCTGATGCTGGACTGGGTCACCTGTAGACACCCCAATTTGACCCTTCCTAAACTTAGGCGAATCCGATGATAAAAACAGTATGAATAGTGCCTCAGTTCGATCCTCGGGAAGTCATCCAAGCTCGGTATTTGAACCCGGAACCTTCAAACCAATGAAATTTTGACGAACCATCGAAACTTACTGCCCAAGTAAGGCGATCGCCGTGTTCATTGTGGCGACCGCCATAGAACTTTGTGAAAACCCTAGCCAAACATGGAAACCGCCACCTTTCATTTTGGTGACCGCCAGCTTGCATTACGGCGACCGCCATAGAACTTTGTGGAACCTTTCAAAAACATGGCGACTGCCAACTCTCATTGTGGCGATCGCCAACTCCAAATGGCCTGACGTGTCCCTAAAACATGATGGCATCTCATTGGCTGAAGAACTCTATAAATACCGTACCTCTGGTACGTTTTCAAGGACAAAAAATGAGTGGGAGGTTTTGAGAGTGAAGCTCTGCCGAGACGCCAAGTAATTCCAAGCTCCGACGCTGAAGCCCTGCCGAAATACCGAGTCCCTAACCTCCAATACCTACATTTGAAGCCCTAGCTTGGAATCACCATCCGAGGATTGAAGCACATTCCCTAATTTGAGGATTCCACGATTTAGGTACTTCGTTTGGATCCCCGGTCTTCCTAACTCCAACTCCTCTCTTTGGGAGTAACCGGGTTAAAATTCAATTTCAATTTGCATATTCCTTCCATTTATATAGTTAATCTTATTTACTTCATGTAATTTAGTTACTTTCTTTACTTTTTTAGTTATTAATTTTCTTACATTCACACTTAACACATTTTTTATTTTTTTTCTTTAATTAATTCATTAAAATAGTGCCAACATGGTTTAATAATACGATTAAATAATATCGTTATTGTTATGATATAAGCACTTACATAAAAATGGTTGTAATTGTCAATATTACATCAATTTAATTCTAGTATTTCATTTCTTCTCTTTTCTTTTATTTTTATGTTAATTCAATAATCTAGCATTCGTTTTCTTTTCTTTTCTTTTCTTTTAGTTAGTCTAATTTTCTTTTACTAGCATTCTATTCTACTTTTTTTTCTTTTCTTGTAGCATTAGTCTAATGCTCCATTTTATTTTATTTTTAGTTTAACATTTCTTTTTTTAGTTTTCTTTTTTTTTTCTTTTCTTGTATTGTAGCTTTAATTTCTTTTATTCTTTTTAAGTCCCATTTTTTTTTTTAATATTAATGTTCCATTTTATTTTTTTCTCTTTTTAGCTTTTATTTTCTACATTTTTCTTTTCTTTTAATGTTAATGTAGTTTCTTTTGCTAATATTTTATTTTATTTTTTATTTTTCTTCTCTTTTATCACTAACTTTAAACTTCCTTATAACACTCCATTTTCTTTTCTTTTGATTAATATTTCTATTCTCTTAATGTTAGTATAAAGCACCATATTCTTTTTTCAATAGTTTTATTTTCTTTCAAGTTATTAAATCAAAAATCATAAAAAGTCTTTTAAAGATAGATTTTATTTTCTTCTTTTACTTTCTTTATTTTCTTTTAATGTAAATAATTAGAATCTCCTTTCTTAGTACAACATTTTTCTAAAACTCTTATCATAATCTTCTTTTATAAACTTTTTTTCAGGATTCTTTTTTTATGCATATTTTATTTTACATTTCTCATTTATTTTACTAATTTATCATGTTAATGTATGTTTTAGTTTCTTTACTTGAAAGCATGTTTAAGATAATTTAATTTGCCTTTTGTAGCAAATTTATGTTTTTGGTAATTTTGACAATATCTAGCATGATTTACTCTTTCATTCAAATCTTGATAGGTTAGTTCATTTTTGATGAAATTGTATGCCGGTGTGCTCCATATATCATTTAGTTAGAAATTGCATGCAGTAGGATTTATGATTTTTATTTTGATATTTGCTTTATTTGGCACTCTATATACGTATGTTATGTATTTTTCATATTTGATTTTGGATGTTCCCTCTTTATCTCTATTTTTTTTATTTGCATGCATTTGAGAAATTCTATTAAAGAACCAATGATGATTAGTAGAGGCCAACATTACGGTTGGGCGAACGGGGTGCTTAACATCTTCCCCGATTTGTACGTTAGCCCCCGAATCCTATTTTTTTCTCTGGTTAACGTTTTTAAGATTAGTAACCATATTTTTTTTCTTACTTTTTCTAAAAAATTAAGTGGCGACTCTGTTTCCAATAAAAAAGGGGTTTTCAAAGGTTGGTTTTCAAGGTGTTAAAATATATTTTTTTAAACATCTTTGAATTCCCATATTTTTGACTATTTTCAAAAGACCCCTAAAGCCCAACGCTACAGTATTTTTTGGCGACTCTAGTGGGGACTAGTTTCTAAAACCAAATAATAGGGTTAGACTTGAAAACATCATTGGTTCTTAATAAAAATATTTCTCATTTGTATTTTTTCATGTATATGCATTGTTCTTCAACCCCTCCTGCTTGGTCGACCTGACGTCCTGAACATACATCCATTTCGGGGATTGTTGGGAAGGCGGGCAACCATTACTGACTGTACGCTATTATAGGTACAGTAAAAGAGTTTGGGCATACTGTTTGACTATGTTTTACATGGGAGGTATATACCCGACTCTATTCAGAAGGTACCATGTTCAATTTACCAAAATTGGCCTTTTGCATATAGTGAACTTAGAACCCCCCATTAGGTGCTACTAACCCTGGTAGGATTATGTATTTTTTTTATTGTATGTTTTGTTTGCGTATTGTTAGGATTGTTTTGTTTAGGCTTAAGCTAGTTCCTTTCCCGGGTTCGGTTCGGGTTTTCTGTTATCCTTTGATTAGGTTTGCTTTTCCTTCGAGTTTTTACCCGAACTTTGTCTGTCACCATGTTTGGTTCTTACGCCGTAGTTCTCTTCTAGGGGTCCCGCCCGTGTTTCGTTTTAAAGCCTTTAGGGTAGTTTCTTTCTCCCCTGGGTTCTTTTCGGATCGTTGGTTTCCTCTCCTTTGACATAGGGTCGTTTCTTTCAAACCCTTGTCATACGTATGAGAGTTAGTTCTTTACCGTTATGCTCCTTAGAATTTTTAGGTCCAACCAGTCTGATCAGCCTAGCTTGGTTGTTTTTCCTTAGAATTTTCTTAGGTAGCTCTGTTTTCCTGCCGAAGTGCTCCCTTTTTAGATGAGCTTTCCCTCTAGAATTTAGTGATTTTCCCTTCTTAACCGTCATTCTGATTTTTGGGTTATCCTGTTATGCTGCCAGCATAGCTCGACAGGGGCATTGTTCTAGTCTCCGTATTTATTTACTCATGATTTGCTGTTTTGAGTATCTAGGATATTTGCTATCTATTGTTAGAATGTCTGCCCGAGAAGTGTCTGATACTGGTTTTCTGCGTTTGGAATTCAGGTGTTCTCCGTGAGTTTACCATTGGGCTAAGAAAAGTGTAGTCAACACACGTTTGGGTGAAGTTAGGATCGGGCAGACTTTGTTGGGTATTCGAACAGCCAACTGAGTCAGCTAAAATGGTAGAAAACGAGGTGAATCTGGCAGCCCTAATGAGGACGATCACTGATATATAGAGAGCCGTAGAACAACAGACCTAGGCTCAAGTGCAATGTCAGGCACAGATCCGGGCAATTCAGGCCCGTATCCCTGTTGTGAATGGATAACTGGATGACATGAATGAGAATACCGAAGGCTTTTGGGACGACAATCATGTCCCCGAGGGACCGCAAGTTGTTCCACCACCACCACGGGTCCCTCGTCAGGTGGTAGTTGAGGAAGAAAACACTACTCAGTCCAGAGAATCTGCACTGATTGAGAAGATCGACAGGATGGAGAAGGTCCTTAGAAAGGCTAAAGGGATCGAAGAATACATGTTAGATGTGGGAGGACTATGTTTGTTCCCAGATGCTAAACTGTCGAAAAAGTTCAAAATACTAGACATGGAGAAGTTTGACGAAACTGGAGATCCCAGAATTAATCTCCGAATGTATGTTAGTACCCTGTCACCAATGGGGATTGATAACCAGTTGAAGGCTCAGCTCTTTCACCGATCTCTTTCTGGGGCAGCCCAAAAATGGTTCCTCTCCCTCGACGTAGCAAAGACCAGAACTTGGGAGGATATAGCTACGGCTTTCATCAGTCAGTATAGTTACAATGTCCAACTGGACGTAACTACACGAGAGCTCGAAATGACTCGACAGGAGAACTGGGAGTCTTTTGTTGATTCTTTACCCGATGGAGGGGTAAGGCTGCCAAGATGACGAACCAGCCTTCTGAGAAAGAGCAAGTGAGGATAGTGGTGAAGAACCTACAGTTCCCGTTGAAGCGTTATCTGATCACACAGCCGTTCTCCACATTTGAGCAGTTATTCGATGCCGGAGTTCAAAAAGAAGATGCAATCTAGTGTGGGGATATCAAAAAAATCAAGCCCAGTCAGAAACCCAGGAGGACCTTCCCTACAAATAATCAAAACCAATCTGCTGCCACCATCATCGTGTCTCGTTCAAATGAGGTAAACTTGCTAAACCCATCCTCTTTCGCTCAGCAATCCAACAACACCCAACAGTTAGATAACAGTCAACAGCAACAAAGGTCAAGGAGGGTGTTCACTCCCCTCAACATTTCATTATCCACCGCCTTGAATTGACTCGTCGAGAAAGGGCTCATCAAGCCATTGGACCCCATGTCTGTACCTGATCCCTTACCACCGAGGTTTAATGCCTCTCAATATTGTGCCTTCCACCAAGGTCTTGGTCATTTGACTGATAAGTGCATGAGGCTTCGACATGAGATTCAAAACCTCATCGACAACAAGGTGATCCCACCACCATCTGCCACCCCAAAATCGAATGTCACTACTAACTGTTGGGAATGTATACTGAAAAGTCATGCTTTTTATGTATTTTATTCTGGTTCCTTAGCAAATTAATGAGAAACATTTGAGATGATTTTGTATTTCTGTTTCATATTTATATTTGTGATGTATGAATGCATAATCCGTATATTTTATCCAGTATTTAAATCGGTGCGTGCTGCACAGAAGATCGGGTCATAGGTTCTAACAGATTATATAGGTAGGCTCACAATCGCAATGGACCCGGACATTCTATTGGTACAATTGTAGTACATCGTTATAGTACCTGGTCTTGGCTAGGTCAAACGGATCGAATTCAGGTTTTAAAAATTCGATGTTCGAGCTCGATGTGTTAGTACACTTGGAGTGTATTGAGAGGGATCAACGGGATGATCGATTCTATACTGACTATATGAATTGATCCACATCCCGTATTATCATGTATCGCATAAACTCTTAATCCCAAAGTGATTGATCTATTGTGTTCAGATGATGTACAGTACTTTGAGTCATCAATGGTTGAGATTTCCTCAATGAGATCAACAATACCGATGAGTTGGGTACCGGCATTATTTTTTTGATGATTGATAATCAGCTGACGGAAACCACGTCCGATTCAGGATGAGGAGTTCCCCCTCGTGTTCTTTGCTTATAGGTTTGATTATACTAAACCTGTACAGTGGATCTTCGGATCCGGCATATCAGAAGATTAAGCGGTGCGGTTGCGAGGAGAAGAGGATAATTAAATCGGGTTGTCAGTAATCTAATTTATTTTTCGGGAATCCATATTTTAAACGTGGGGAGAATTCAGTGTATTTGATAATTAGAAATTCAAGACATAATTTGAGTTAGGGCCGGGAGTTCAGTCAGGACCTTTAGTGGAATAAGTTCTGGTTCGTACGGGAAAGGATCTAACTCGGGGACTGAGTTAGGGATATCCAGTTTTCTCGTACGGTTAGCCCGAGTCCTATACTTCCTCGTGATCCCTCATGTAGCCCATAATATGCACGGATATTTTTCTTGTTGGTTTCGGTAATTATTTAATTTAATTGGAATACCAGTTTTGCCGCCGAAGACATTCGAGAATTAAAATAAATTAATGAGGGGCGGTTTTGGTATGCGGCACACTTAGGGTTTACTCCCTAAGTGGTCGGCCCTAGGAGATGAAGGGATTGATTATTTATGTTAAGTATATCTCTTTATATCCTTTTAGGAAAGATATTATATACTTAATATAATTTTGATATATTCTTATATATTAAGAGGAGGCTCATTAGTCAAACCATAACCCTAATATTCCCTATAGACGGCGCCCCTTCTCCTCTTTGGCATTAATTTATTTTACCTTTTTGGAGATTATTGTGTGAGAAGAAACCAAAAGGAAGAAGAACACTTCGATCGGAATCGGTGCCCACACATCGTGATCGTCGTAGTGCGTCCGGGTCATATGTGAGAAGATTGCAAGGTCGTCTTCAATGTATTTGGGATTTCTTAAAATTTTTCGACAAGTTTCATAAAGGTATTAAACTATTAAAATCATTATAGTTTTCGTTTGTCATGAAAATTGCATACGTCGTTTTTTACGTTCACGACGTCGATTCAAAAAGATTCATTTTTTTCGCTGCGCGGCTCCCTCTCTCCATCAATGGTATTAGATCCACGGTTGCATTTTTCATGAAAAACTATTGTGCTAACTTCAGTTTTGCAGCTGTAAGTCGTTACGATCCGATTATATGTTTGAATGAATGTATGTTTCAATATATCGTTATCGTTATCGTATATCTCGACGGTTTTTGTTTCGAGATTAGATCGATTGTATACCTCCTACGTGAGGTATAGGTTTTTGGCGATGTAATATATTATTTCATTCTATTTTTTCTGGATCTTTGATGTAATCGTATCACGAAAAACGGGGATCGAAAACGAGACGAAAAGGAATAAAGGAGGCGGCGGCAGCAGCATAAGGCAGTAGCAGGGTGCCAACTTCGGGGTTCGTTTTCGGGGCTTTCGGTAATCTTTTTTGACGCAATTTTTTCGCTAAAATAAAGGTTGTCCGTTGGCTATCTGATGGTGGTTCGGTTGCGGTTCGACGACGGTAGGAAAGGGGTCAAAAATTACTTCAAAGTTCGGTGCGCACAGTGGCGCCACTCCAGAATTTCGGCCCTTTGAAGATTTTTTTGGACCACTTCGATATCGTATTTTGACGTAATTTTTTTTGGAGATCAAGACCTCGATGTGCTCTACCTAGCATAATTCTTTGGGGGTTCAACAGTGGCGGCAAGGCGTCCAAACAGCGGCTGAAACAAGACGGCGCAAGGCTCCCAGAGGCAGCAGTATTTCGGCCCAATCAAGGGGTTGTTTGGCTAGTTTATTTTCAGTTTTTCAGGCGTTCCAGCGGTGGTTTGGGGCTGTGACGGTGGTCCGAAGGCTGAGGAAAAGATTTGGGTCTTTGATGGCTCGTTTAGAGTTCCAAAACTCTATGCGTTTAATATTTAATTCGAGATCATCGGATTAAAAGATTAAACGGACGCACTAGATCGTAACGACTATTTATATTTATTTTGTCGTTATTTAATTATTTAATTATTTTTTTTATTTAATTGCGTGGATGATTTTTTATTTTATTTATTTTTTATTTTATGCATGATTTTATTGTCGAAAGTATATTAAGAAAAATGGTTTTATAAAATGAATAATTTTATCAATTTTTTAAAATGAAAAAATAAATAGATAATTATTTATTTATTTTTGTGTTAAAATTAATTAAGATTTTTTAATTAAAAGTCAGGTAATTAATTTTTTTCGCAAAATTAAATAAGGAAGCTTTTTGTTTATTTTATTATAGTTAAACAAGAAATATTTTAATTGATTAAAATTGAATTTATTTTAATCAGGAATTAAAATATGTTTAATCGTTTAAAATGAACAAAAAAGAAAAACTCTCGATTTTTTA
>JAULJZ010223746.1:0-17489 GCA_032270985.1 Heliamphora pulchella
CACACAAAAACATCCTGCTTCCTAACATCGACAGGCCTAGCTTTCAACAACTCCAAAAGAGATCCCCAACAATTGGCCTCCCAAGAGAAGAGAGTTATTCTAAAACAGCCCTCAGGGTTCTGAGTTAGATATGAATTAAAGAATTTTGCCACTGATATGTGTTGATCAATTGCCAGAAGGTAAAATCTGTAATGTGATTTCGCTAAGGGGCTTGGTCCTTGCAATTTATTAAGCCAAAAGCTAGTTTTCTCTCCATTGCCTACCTGCAAACATAGCTTGTTGCTAAGAATAACTCCCAGCCTCAAATTTTCTGGTCCACTGCTAGAATGTCTCGCCAAAGCCTGCCAATTCTCCTACTGTCTTTGAAAACAGGTAACCGCTCTCCCTTCCTAGATTCGTATATCGGTTGGATGATCCTTCTCCATAAGCTGCTCTTCTCTTGAGTGTACCTCCACCACCACTTTGCTAAAAGGGTTTGATTATTAAGTTTTAAGTCTCTAATACCAGTCCTCCCTGGTCTAGATTGGTTGTAGCCATGTGCCACGACACTAGGTGTAGTTTTCTCTTCTCCTCCACCTCGCCCCACAGAAAAGTCCTTTGTATTTGGTCCAACTTGGACTTAACCTGCTTTGGTAGCCTACATAGAGATAAAAAGTAGGATGGGATGTTTGCTAAGTAGGCTTTGATTAATACTAACCTGCCAGTCATAGATAATTGTTTTCTGCCCCACCCGCTCAGCCTTTACCTGAATTTACATACCACAGACTTCCAGGTGGAAACTCTCCTCATATCAACTCCCAATGGCAGACCCAAATACTACATAGGTAGATCACGTGTACTACAGTTCAATAATTATGCCAGAGATGTAATGTCCTCCCCTGACATGCCAAAACTTCTGAAAAAATAGAAGGTTCAACCCATCTGGCCTAGGAGCCTTATTTCCATTATATTCAGCTACAGCCGCACTTACTTCCTCCTTAGAAAACATCATATCAAGGCTTTCTCTATGGAATTGTGAGAGCATCCTAGGAAAATTCCATCTGATACGAGGCCTTTCTGAGCATGATTTCTTATACAAATCACTAAAAAATTGGGCCACAGCATTTTTAACTTCTGTGGGTTGCTCCAATATTCTCCCTTCTTGTTTGATTTGGCCTATTTGATTCTCCTTTTCCTCTCCTTTGCTACTGCATGAAAAAAGGCAGTATTTTGGTCCCCTAACTTGGCCCAATTGGCCCTTGCTTTTTTGCTTATATTCATTTTCTTCCCTTAAATGTTCTTCCCACAATCTTCTTCGCAAGTTCTCCAAACTCCTTTCCTCATCCTCCTCTAGAATTCTTAGTTCTGCCTCCAGCTCAAGCCTTTCAATTTCAAAACAAATATTTTGAATACTGTCAACTGTATTCCCTAAATTTGTTGTTCTCCACACCTTCAATCCCTTTTTGACATGTTACAATTTTTTCAACAGAACATAACCTCCCCACCCCTGCCAAGAGTTATGTGCCCAAAGATCTTTAACGGTGCTATGAAAAGTGGGGTGATTAAACCACACATTATACAACCGAAATGGTTTGGGCCCCCAATCTTTTGTACCAAAAACCAAGGCCACAGGGTTATGGTCTGAAAGAGCCCTGTGATAGGCAGATTGAAGCCACCCATGACCGTTTGTCCATTCGTTAGAAATAAGAAATCTGTCTAGCTTACTCATTTTTCGATTCTCTTGTAGATTTGACCATGTGTATCTCCGGCCCTGTAAGGGGAAATTAACCAGTTTCATATCTGTTACAAAGTGTTGGAAGTCCTCTATCCCTCTTTGTGTTCCTACATAGCCTTTTCTTTTCACATTACTTAGGACATCATTAAAATCTCCTCCTAAACACCAAGGTCTAGGATAGGCATGTTTCAATACTGCTAACTCTCTCCACAAGTGCTTCTTGTGACTTTCAGTATTTGGTGCATAGACGCTCCCCAATACACACTGAAAACTCTCACCCCACAGCCCAACCAGAATGATGAAATGCTTATCAACAATGAAGTGTTGAATTTGAAAGCTTGATTCCTCCCAGACACATAACAGGCCCCCTGAGGCTCCCTCAGCAGCTGAGGCCACCCAGTTAAAATTGTCACTTCCTCCCCAAAAACTCCTCACCTCCCTGTTGGTGAATTCCTTCATTTTAGTTTCTTGCATGAATAAAAGGTGACAAGCTTTTAATCTCACTATGTTCTTCACCATCCTTTTCTTTACACCAGAATACAACCCCCTAACATTCTAGGATATGATAGTGCAATCCACAAAAGGAAATAAACTCCTACCTTAAGCTTTCGCTACAACAGGTGCCCAGATTATCCCTTCCCAAAAGTTGCCTCCGACTTCTTTTTTCGTATCTCCTCCTCTTCTCTATTGATCATCCATTCTAAGCTAGATTTTTCATTTCCCGTAAAATCCACCCTTATAAGTTTGCCAATTTCCATAGTAAATTCTGCCTCCTCCAAAATCTGTTTGTTCCTATTTCTAATGCAATAAGAATATATAGAATCCTGAGTACCTTTAAGAAAAGGAAAGGCTGGTTCTGTAGAACACTGGGGTGATGCAGTTTTCTTCCTTATTTTTCTTATTGGCCTAGATCCAAATAAAAATATGTTTTTACGCCTCTTTTTCACCTTTGACGTTTTTCCCCTCTTGGTTAGGCTAAGTCTTGCTTTGCTCATGGGAGGATAAGGATATACCTCTTCCTCGACCGCGTATTGAACCTGGTTCTCGAGTTCTTCAGAGGAGTTTAGTCTATTCCCTAAACCTTCATTAACACGCAAAAGTTCAGAAGCCACAAGTTTGGATTGGCTTCCGCCTAGGCTCTTTGCCCAACTGCTAAGGACATTAGAATTTGTCCTTGGACTACCCACCTTCTGAATCCTATCATCCCCAACATTGTTAGACTTGCTTTTGAGGTTAGAAAACCTGCTCTGATGCAGGCTTTTTCCCTTGCTTCCCACGCTATCCCTTTCAATGTTACAATACCCATTCGCTCTACTGTCCTTCCCTTTAGCCTGTACTTTTTTTTCCCATTTTGATTTGTCTCCTCCACGTAGGATATCATATCACAGTCGTCTGCTTCACTCTTCGGCCAAGCTTTTTTCGATTCTACTCTAGCGCCAGCCAATGTGTTGCAGCCTGAGTTACTACTCCCACCATTATGGTTGCCTTCCTTACTTACACTAGGTCCTTCATTGGAGATCCCTTTTGTTGGCCCTGGGGCTCTGTGATTGTAGCCCATAACATAACCTTACCCCTCCATCTCAGTTATCTTAATCTTGTATTTGAATTTTTCGACCATTATGCTGCTCACTTGATTAATGCGTTCCAGTCTCTCTGTTGATATGTATATTTTTTCTTGTGACAATTCTTTCTTGGATCCTATGGCTGGGTCCACGGAAAGTACCCGACCAAAATGTTCTCCCACTCTTGTGAAAGTTAAAAGGTTCCAAACATGTAAAGGAACCCCCACCACAGCCAATCAAGCGTTTCTCCAGTGACTGAACTCTCTATAACTCCATTCGTAGGTGACCTCAAACCATGTTTCTAACCACGATCTGGCTTCCTTTCGATAGTATTCCTTGTCTTCAACCGATAGGAACTGAACAAGGACTTTAGCTCCCCCAAGTGGCTTGATTGTGATGTCAAAAACCCCATATGCTCTCATAGCTTCTTCAATATTGTGAACCCGGCGCCAATCTGTTGCTATGCCCACCACACAATATTTTAGCCAGTCGCCATCAGTTTGCTCGTGGCTCACACTGGCTATTACCTCATCACATTGTGTGTCATCTCTCAGTGCCCTCCCTTGCACTACTTCCATGTAGGAACTGCCGTCATGTGATTTCTTCGATATAATTGGTTGCACACGCTTCATTGTAGTTACGTTTGTATATTGATCCCTTTGCAGCTTTCTCTCTAGACCGTATTTTGCTGTTTGTACGACCAGTCTGTTCTTCAAGAGCCAAGATCCATTGTATCTTTTGATTGCTTCCATAGCTCCCTTCTTCTTTGAAAATCTTACAAAGCCGAACCACGACTTTGTATTATTTCTCCTCTTTATAGAAGTGTAAGCGTCAACTACTCTACCACAACTAACAAAGATACTTCTGAGCTAGCCATTGAACATCTCCTCTGATAGGTTATCTACAAACACCGTGTGAACTTGACTCCTGTGTCCCTCTCTTCCACCGCCTCCATGGGTGCTATCTCTCTCCATAGATCAATTGTACTTTTTTTTAAAATCTTATTTCTTTAACCTGATACAGATGGCTCAAAAGAAAAACCCCAAATCAAATTGTTCAATAGAAGCCCAAAATCGTTAATCTAATTAGAAAAACCCAAAGCTCCAAATCTTGCAAGCCAATAAGCCTCAAGTCGTCAATCTAAATAGGAAAGCCCAAAACTCCAAATCATACAAACCAATAGGCCCTAAATCGTCAATCTAAATAGAAAAACCTAAGGCTCTAAACCAACAGCCGCGAAATCAAGATGGATAAAACCCCCAAACACACCAAAACATACAATCCAACAATCACGAAATCAAGACAGAATTAAAATTTGAGTTTCGGAACATATCTCATTGTGTCTGGATCGGATCCAACGGTGGCGGCTATGATTAGCCACGGTGGTGGTGGTTGGTTTATCCGGAGAGCTTTATGTGTCGATCAGATCTGAGTGGCAACGGTGAGAGAAAACCAGCAAGGGATAGCAGCGACAGCAGAAAAGAAAAAAACCAGTGGTGGTGAGAGAGAACTCCGGCGACTGCTGGACCAGATTCGGTGACTTCTGGTTCGGATATGCGGGTGGTGGTGGCGGTTGACTTCTCCGGCGAGCTTCACGGCTGCGGCAGCGGAAGAGAAAAAGATCAGTGGCGGCGAGAGAGAAATTCGACGACTGCAAGTCCAGATTCGGCAATTTTTAAACCAGATCCGCGGGCGGCGGCTATTGATAGCAGCGATGGTGGCCGTTGGAGGTGGTGATGGACAAGATCTGACCGTTCTTTTGAGGGCGGAGGAGATGTGGTGGGAGGAGGTGTGAAGATCATGGTCAAGCTTAGAGGAGGGCGGCGGTGGCTGCAGTAGTTGCGGCGTCGGTGGAGAGAAGGGGAGGCAGAGCGAGGGAGGTGGCTGGTGGCGGTGAGGTCGGCAGTAGCGAGGGCGGTGGTTGGTCGCCGGTGTAAGGGGTGGGACGTTGGGTGCGGCAGTGTCGGGCTAATCTCACTTTCTCTCTCTCTTCTTTTTGAGAGTCTTGATCAGTCTGTTGTGCGTCAAGAATATTATTCACCATTTTCTACCATAAGGTGAAATCGTTGTAGCCATTAAAGGGATCAATTATGAAACTTAAACTCTTTAATATCGTTTGTATACGACAATCCACCACAATATGAACTTGATGAAATACCACATATATACAACCCTTGTCACATGTAGCTCTAAGCACCTCTGATTATACCTGATCGCTCTTGATCATCTTTAATCACGTCAGATCAATCATAATTTATGCCGATATATCTAATCCAATCAAATAGTGCATAATTTGAACAATTAGACCACACCGACGAATTCTTAGTGCTGAAAAGCTTAGGTGACACCTTATTCTTTAATTATTTTGTAATATATACAAGCCGATATAACAAAATAATTTTGAGCCATAAATTCCAACCCTATAACCAAGCTAGATCCAAATCCAAAAATCAACCTTTCAATTCTAGTAACTTTATCACCTCCTAAAATAAGTTTATCCCAAAACTAGCATTCCAAATTCTGATTAACTTAATCATTTTTCAAAATCTGTTTCACATGCACAAACTTTGCACCACGATTAAGGGAGAATTAGGAGTTACTTTCCAAAGGTGATGCAAACTAATCTTGATTCAAGCGGCGCTCAATATTTTTTTGCTACACAGTGTTGTTACAATTATTGCTAGGCTTCGATGACATTTCACAAATCACGAATTTGGCAATTTTTTTGTGTAAAAAAATAATTTTTAATCTATATCAAACGAGATTAAAAATTATTCCTTACTCAAATCACCCACTATAACTTTGACTCGTCAATCATTTGTACCACTTATTAAGATTTAATCACTAATCTCCAAACGTAACCAGAAACAAATTTCAATTGCACAAAAATGGAGAAAATAATTAACACGGATAACTTACATAGTTTGGCACACATCGGCTTACGTCCACAAGCGAAAGAGAAAATATTCTATTATATCAAATATGAAAGAGTATAACAACTTTATTCTCTCTACTAGCCAGCCTATCAAATTATTCTCATATCTTCTCTAATCCTAGAATTCCATCAAGTGTCCTATTTATAGGCACACCATAGAAACTATAAAAGCACATAAGCTTATATAATTATAAAACCTATATAAATTGAATTTATAGTCGGCTACTAAACCCATCCAAACCCAATTATAGATAAAAAATAATAATATCTAATTTTTATATGATTTATAATTATATGACTAAATAGTAGAATTAATATTCTAACAAAATCATTATTCCATTACACTGTTTTGTTTGTTCATTCTATTTTATAATCATTACCTTATAACACCAAATGATTGGTTTGGTTGTTAAAGTCTAAGAATTAGAAGTTCGCTCACCTCAAGGTCCCAAGTACAAAATCTCCTATGTATCATTATGTATTTTTTGTGTGGCTAGTTGTCACATGGTCAAAATGTGGCACTAAATTGCAGCAGCACTTAGTCTTAGCCAAAAATGATGAAAAAGACACTTAGAAGAACTGTATATAAACACTTGAAATTATAAGAACAAGTCTCATCCTTTGATTAAACACCAAGTAAAATATAAAGGAATGCTTTAGGCTTTATTCACGCCACTTTTCTGTGTGCTAGGAGAAGCAGGTTATGCCTATTTATAGGCACGCAATAGTTGCAAGCACTTATATGCAGTTGACATCTCAAACTGCTAGGCATGTGCAGAATACAATGAAATTCCAATGCTTTTGACACTTGTCATGCACAAAGAGACTTCAGCAAATAACTCTAGGAACTGCTAATAATTGCCTACAATATGCTTGAAACATGCTATATTGTGTTGACATGTTGACCAGGTCATGTTCTTGAGAGATAACCACCCATGTTATGCTGATGCATGGGGCTGGCCATGCAGAGACATGGATCAATAGTTAAAACTGCCTTGTCATGTGCAAGACATACCCTATGTGTGCCATGCCACTGGAATTGTGTTGATGTAGTCTTAGCTGCCTAGCCTATGCTAGTGTCAGCTCATGTCCTCCATATACCTGTCAAATCGATTGCTTGTTTTAACTCACAATCCATATAAATTACTTACATGCATCAAGAATTTGCGTCTTTACGTGCCAAGTATTGCGTCGTTTTTGTATAAGGGTCGAGTGACAAACTCATCGCCACATAGCCACCTCGATTAATAAGGCATGTCCTCCTCATGCCGCTAAGGGTTGGCAAGGGTGCAAGGTGCCACCACATGCCACCCGAGACACTTCTGTGTTAGGGAGCTAATAAATCACCCCCACAAGAAGAAGCCGATGTCTTCATCGATAGGGTTTATTGGTATTGATCTACTTGATTCTCAAATTGCCATAATGTGTCATCCTTTTTTCAACTTGCCTTAAAGTCTCGTAAGCCCTTCTACTTGACTAGATAGTAAGTTTGCATGTTCTTCATACTTTGGCCCTCCTTTTAGTGATCTAAAATCTTCTTAGCATCCCGCTTAAACTATTTTATGATCACAGGAGGTTCCTTTCGAGCTTGCTTTCTTGCCATGTTCACCAAGTCTTCTTGAAATGGTTTCAAAAAATTGACATGGAAAGTTGAATGGAGTTTTAGCCATTTTGGTAGCTTCAATCCATAGGCAACATTTTCCACCTTCTTCACAATTTTGAATGGACCATCGAATCTCGGAATCAAGCCACGATGAACAATATTGCTACTGATCATCTTCTAAATCTGAGGAATAAGTTTCAGCATAAAATTATCCCCAACTTAGAATTCCAGCGGCCTTCTTCCATTGTTAGCATACATCTTCATCCTTTGGCTTGCTTTTGCCAAGCTAACCCGCGTTTCATCCAACAGTTCCTGTTTGGCTTGAGCGAATTAGTATGCTGCAGGACAATACCCTCTTGTCGCCGTCCTAGCCACCTTATAGGGAGCGAAGGGTTGATGAGCCATGGCCAACTCAAAAGGCCTCATGGCCATGGTAGAAGATTGGTGCAAATTGTAGCAAAACTGAGCACTATCCAGCAACTCCAGTCAATTCTTCTGATTAGTTGTCATGTAATGCCGCAGGTATTCTTCCAACAACACATTCATCCTTTCTGTCTGACCATTTGTCTGTGGATAGTTGGCAGTAGAGAATTTCAACTTGAAACCAATCAAGTTGAACATCATCGTCCAAAATCGACCAGTAAATCGAGTGTTTATATCACTCACAATATTTTTGGACAATTCAAAATATTTCACCATATACTTATAAAATAACTCAATAGTAATATCAACGGAACACGCATGTAGAGTAGGAATAAACACAGCATATTTAGAAAAAAACAATCAACAACAGCCATGACAGAACGCATATTGTTAACCTTAGAAATACCAGAAATGAAGTCCATGGACACTGAGGTCCAAGGCTTCTCAGCAATCGATAGAGGTTGCAGCAAACTCGATTTCCTCTTTCATTTTGTCTTGTCTTGTTTGCACACCAAACATGTCTTGACATAGGCTTCCACATCGTCCTCTATTTTTTGTCAATAAAATGTTCTCGACATAAGAGCAAGCATGCACTGCCTATTTGAATGACAGGCCCACTGAGGGTCATGCGTTTCTCTTAACAGCTCTAATCTCAATCCCCCACTGTTGGAAATATAGAGTCGATCTCCTTTGACATGGAGAAGATCATTTTTAAGCCAATATTGTTGGACAATTCTCTTTTTGACCTGCTGTACAAGCCTTTGATATTCAACATCATTGGAATCATATTGGATAACTCTTGCCATGAAGTTTGTCTCAACTTGAAAAATCGCAGCGACATAGCCGTCCACTCCTTTCTGACTAAAGGCATGAGCAACTTGATTGTGCTGACCAAGCTTGTGTACCCATACAAAATCGTATTTCTCTAGGAATTTTTGCCAACTAGTTGGCCTTAGGGACAACTCCTTTAGCACTTTGAAGAATGTATTAGCCACGTTGTCGATCTTGATTGTGAACTTTATTCCTAACAAATAGAACACATTAAACTTGAAGGTAATGCACGGCCGCCGTTATTTCCTTTTCATGAGCAAAATACTTCTACTCAGCATCATTCAATTTATTGCATTCAAAAGCAACATGATGTCCCTTCTGCACTAGCACCCCACCAATGGCTTTGTCAAAAGCATATGTGTGCACTTTAAAAGGCAACTCAAACAAAGGCAACCACAACATAGGTTTGCTTGCGACTGCGGCCTTTAATTTCTCGAAAGCATCTTGGCAATTTGCACCCCATCGCTACTGATGATCTTTCTTTAATAGATCTGTAAGGGCTGAAGCCTTCTTCGAATAGCCTTGTATGAACTTCTGAAAATAGTTAGCCAAACAAAGAAAGATTCTAAATTCAGGAACTTTGGTGGGTAGAGGCCAATCCTGAATTGCTTGCACCGTATGTTTATTCATCTTCACCAAACCCTCACTAACTATATGCCCTCGGAATTTGATCTCCTATTAGGCAAATTTACATTTTTCTTCTTTACAAATTGTTTATGTTCCATTAGCCGGGACATTATAAGTTTTAGAGGGTTAAGTAATCATCCAAAGATTCACTATATATGATAATATCATTGAAATAGACAACCACAAACCGATAAATGTAATCATAAAAAAAAAATCACTCATTAAATTACAGAATGTAGTAGGAGCATTTGTGGGATCAAAAGACATAACAAGAAATTTGAATGAACCGTATTAAATTACACAAGTGGTCTTCGATTCATCCCTTTCGACAATCTGCACTTGCCAATAACCTGAGAGCAAATCCAACTCGGTGAAATAAGAAGCTTTGTATAAACGATTGAACAAATCAGTCACCAATGGAGCAGGATATTTATTCTTGATTGTTACATTCTTTAGGGTGCAATAATCGACACACATCCGTAAAGACTCGCCTTGTTTCTTCTGAAACAACACATGGGCACCGCATGAGGTTTTCGATGGTTGGACTAGACCCACATCCAACAGCACCATCAATTGCTTTCGCAATTCAGTTAGCTCCATCGGAAACATTCTGTATGATGCTTTGGTTGGAAGTTTGGCTCTAGGAACCAATTCAATTCTATGATTGGTGAAACGTTGAGAAGGGAGAGACTTAGGCAACTCCGGTGGCGTCACGTCTGCAATGTTTTGCAGCAAGTCAGCAACTTCATTAAGCACTTCGATTATAAGATCAGGTTTGATCTCCACCAATGCTGTAAGATAAATTTCACGTTTCTTCAACCTATTGTGCACTTGAATTCAACCTATTGTGCACTTGAATGGCCGACAAAGTCTCATTTTTCCTCTTAATGATCTTCCCTTTAATTGTCAAGTTGTAGCCCAGCACAAAACAAGTTGTTTATTGTGAGATTCGTCTCAACTTTTTTTTGTTTGTTATTATTATTATTATTATTATTTTATGTAAGTGGGTTACTTTAAAAGAAATTGAATAACAATAAATTAAAGTGAATAATAATTATTATTATTATTGATGGTAATTTTGTGTGTTAAAAAATATAATTACTTAAAATAAATTAAAGAGAATAAATATTTATGTTAGGTGTAGAAAAAAAAAAGAGAAAAGAGAAAAGAATGTGCTGTGCACAGTAAACGAGGCATGTGGCGGTGCCTCTGAACCAAAAGAGAGAGTTGTTCTTCGGGGAGGAAGAGAGAGCTGCAAAAGGAAAAGTGAAGACTCTTTTTTTTTTTTTCAAATACAAACAGGTAAGTATTAATTTTTAGTTAATTATTCTATTATTTTATTAGTGTTGGTAGTAGTATTTTTGATAATTTGTTCATATATTTCTTTTTGATTATATTGTTATGTTTATATGTATACGAAGCGAAATTAAAGTTAGTATTACAATTTTAATAATAAGCTCGATTAACTCTTTGGTGCACTGAGAAAATCAAGTTGTGCAATGAGAAGATAAATTATTTTTCTTGGTGATTGTTGTTCTCAGGTGTAATTGTAATGAATTAGCTATTATATAATCAAATCTCTAGTTATATCTAAAGAGGGGTTGGACATGCTTAGCAATTAGTACACAGTGGTTTTGAAGCTACAATTGATTCATACTATATTAAGAAATTTAGCTTAATTGTTTAATGCAATAATAAAGGCTAGGCCAATTAGGATTGAAATTCATATTATTATTCATTGTAAATTTGTATGTAGTTAAATAGAATATTTATATACATGTTGGTGTTAATATTCTAAATGTTAGGTTTGGAGGCAATGGCGAGTACCACTACTCCACTAGAGAGTAGTTTTGTGGTGGACTTTTTGTTTCGAGGTAGGTGTACTTTTTTATTTTGTAAAAATGTTAAAGTTATATGTTGCGCAAAACTTTATTTAAAATTGTCATGTGATTTAATTTTGGATTTAGATTTGAGTATTTTTTTTTTGCATTTTATGATAATTGTAAATTGATTGTGATATGTTTTTTATACCGTCAACTAGGATATTTTTATGAGATGTGAATGTGATAAAATTGATTAGTGATGCTCATTTCATAAATACATTCATTAAGTCATATCATGGCACAACATGTGAATTTTGGCTCAAGATGCCAGCATAGTTAAGATGAGAATTTGGCCCGATGTGCCGATATAGTTAATATCAGCCCGCGGTGTTGATATCGCTATAAACGTATGATGTATGGCCAGAAGACTTCATTCCTGCTAAAATTGCAGATGAACTGGGAGTCCGAGGTGCTCAAAGCACGAAGTGCTCACGAGATGCATTATGGCATGCACAGTACATAGCATGTATAGTTGTTACAAATTATCTTCGAGATGAAACTATCAGTGTGTATAATGTGTAACGGTTTGTTGTGATTACGTGTTTTTTTATTGTAACTTAATTTTCTTTTATCTTAAGATTGTGTATTTATTAAGCAAGTTGTTAGCTCACACCCCAATAGTGTTTTCTTTTCAAGTGTGCAAGAAAACATGATCCACTGCTGAGTCTAAATTTTTACGTTAGATGAGTGGTTTGAGGCAATTTTTTTCTATATCTTGTATAGGTTTAATAAGTTATTATTTCTTATGTTTTTGTACATGAATGAGAATTTTTACACGTTAGTTGTACATTTATGAGATAAGATTTATATTTTTAATCTACTATTAGTTTGAGGGGTATAAGTTAATATTTTTATATAGAAAAATGAGATTATCCTTTTATTATGCTATATTTAGTAATTATATGCACAAGTTGATGGTTATAGATAAGTCTCATCCTGTCTATGAAAGGTTATATAACTACCCCTGGGTTGGAGTGCGACATAAACATCAGCTGCTAGTAACTCACCGAGATATGGCATAGGCATTACTTTTGCTGCTTCAAAGAAATCTATACCCAAAATTATGTTGACATCATCTAAAACGACCACCATTAGATTCATCTCCGCCCAATTTTCCATTCGTAGTTGCATGTATATGCCATGCTACATGCAGACTATGTACTAGAATTTACCGCCTTGACAACTTTTAGGCTTTTGAAGACTTTCAAATCGAGAGACTGCACCATGCGCTCAGCAACAAATTTGTGCATTGTGCCCATGTCAACCATGGCCAACACTATGTGATCATTCACGTATGATTCAATATAAAGAAAACTAATTGGCAACATGTTCTTTTCCGCATGTAGGGTATTCAGCAACTACATAGGATTGACTTGAGTGGGCTTGTTTGAGTTTGAATTATCACCATTTTCCTCTTCAGCAAACTAAGGCATTCAATTTCTCTCGCTTTGGACAATATTTGGCATGATGGAAAATGTCACATATGAAACAGCCAGCGTTAGGTTTTGAAGTACTAGCATTCGTGGTATTGCCTTTCCTCAATTTCTAGTCAGCCAGACTGTCTCCAGCAGCCATGACAGAGGGTAAGTCCTTGACCCTAACTAACGGAGCTCCAACTGTGCCCAGTTCTACAATCCTGACATGAAATTGAAGAGTTTATTTTTCTCAGACATGTTCTTGATGTCCAACATCAACGAACTAAACTCTTTAACATATTCCCTTACTGTTCCGGTGTGCTTCAGTCTTTTCAATGAATCTCTTGCAACTCATGACGTGTTATAAGGAAGGAACTGGTCCTTTAACTCCTTCTTTAATATCTCCTATGAATAGATCGTTGGATGAGCGTCATCTTCCATCCGTGTTCTCCACTAGAGTGTTGCGTCTTTAGAGAGATACATGGTGGCTATTGTCACCATATCTTGTTTTGGAACACGAATGACATTAAAATATTGTTCCATGTGCCATAGAAGGTTCTCCACCTCCTTGGCACTTTGAGTTCCATTGAATGCTTTCGGTTCAGGGACTTTCACATCCATTGGCGCAGTAACAGCACCCGAATGACCGCTGATGGCCTTCTTCATGAGGGACAATTTTGATTCTATGTTTTGTATGTTAGCTTTCTGTGTATTAGACAAGGCAACAAAATCGCACATGATCTTCGTTAACCATTCAATCGTACCTGTGGTGTGTTGTTCAATAGTGGCTCTCAAAGAGACGAACCCTGAAATAACATCATTCATTTGCTTGATAAGAGAGAGTGACTCGTTTGGTTGGGGTGTTCACACTAAGTTTTCCAGTCGTGTGATCCGTTCATGAACTGCTTTTAATGCACTTTTGCCGCTATTAGATC
The DNA here is from genome assembly GCA_032270985.1 of Heliamphora pulchella. Lineage (NCBI taxonomy): Eukaryota > Viridiplantae > Streptophyta > Magnoliopsida > Ericales > Sarraceniaceae > Heliamphora > Heliamphora pulchella. The sequence continues at coordinate 13,929 of JAULJZ010223746.1, forward strand.
AACCTGGCCCTGATACCAACTGTCACAGAGTTAAAACTTTAGCCACGAATTTGCTTGTGATAGCACTAAGTTGTACTAGCACTTAGTCTCAGCCAAGAATGATGAAAAAGACATGTAGAGAAACTGTATATAGAGATGCGAAATTGCAATAACAAGTCTCAACCTTTGATTAAACACCGAGTAAAATATAAAGAAATGCCTTAGACTTTACTCACGCCACTTTTTTGTGTGCTAGGAGTAGCTAAGCCATGCCTATTTATAGGCACGCAACAGTTACAAGTAGTTATCTGCAGTTGATATCCCCAACTATTAGGCTTGTGCAAAATACAATGAAAGACCCACGCTTTTGAAACTTGTCACGCACAAAGAGACTTCACCAAATAACTCTTGGAACTGCTAATAACCGCCCATTGACCAGGTTATGTTCTCAGGAGATAACCGTAAATGTTATGATGGTGCATAGGGCTGGCCATGCACAGACATGTCAACAGTTATAACTCCCCTATCATGTGCAATGCATGTCCCATATGTGCCATGCCACTAGGACTATGCTGATGTAGTCTCAGCTGCCTAGCCATGCAAGTGCCAATTCATGCCTGTTAAATCGATTGCTTGTTTTAGCCCATAAGTCATACGAACTATCCGCATATGTGCACCGAAAATATACACCTTCACGTGCTAAGTATTACGTCGTTCTTGTCTAAGGGTCGAGTGACAAACTCGTTGCCATATTGCCACCTCGATTAATAAGGCATACCTTTCTCATGCCACCAAGGGCTAGCCAGGGTGCAAGGTGTTGGGATTTGAACACCAATGTCCGAGCGCGAACGGAAGCAAAATCACTCACAAAAAATAAAAAATAAATATCTCCAAGAATTTACGTCCACGAGCGAGAGAGAAAAATTTCACTATGTCAAATGTGAAAGAGTACAGAACCCGTCTCCCTTCTCTCTACCAGCTAACCTCTCAATTTTCTGACTCACGACTTTTTTCTTATGGTTCAACTAGTGTTCTATTTATAGACACACGTATGGAAGCCCTATACATAAAGAATTCTAGTGGATTCATAATTTCACCACAACTCAAATACATATAGACAAAAAATAATAGGGTAAATTACACTGATCTCCCCTGAAATTTATCAAAATATCAACCACCTCCCATGTAGTTTCTAAAATGTCACTAGCCACTTATCTGGTTTAGTTTTTGTATCAAATTAGTCCAACGTTAATATTTTCGTTAACTTTAACAGAAAAAATGTTTAAAAATAAAAAAATAAAAAAAAACTATTTTTAATTATTTTTTGTGTTTAATAAAAAATAAAAATAAAATAAAAAATATTTTCTAATTATAATAATAAAATGTTTCAAACACAAAAAATAATTAGAAAACAGTTTTTTTTATTATTTTTATTTTTTCTAAAAAACAATGACACTGTTTTTTAATAAAAAATAAAAAATATTTTCTAATTATAATAATAAAATGTTTCAAACGCAAAAGATAATTAGAAAACAATTTATTATTATTTTTTTATTTTTAAACAGTTTTTCCGTTAAAATTAACGAAAATATTGACGGTTGGACTAATTTGATGCAAAAAACTAAATCAGATGGGAGGTTAGTGACATTTCAGAAATCACAGTAAAGGTAATTAATGTTTTAATAAATCTCAGGAGAGATCAGTGTAATTTATCCAAAATAATATAATAAAATACGAACCCAATAGAATTCAAGACATAACCCAACACAAGGTGCCACCGCATGCCACCTGAGACACTCATGTGTCAAGGTGCAAACACTAGTCCATACAAGGGATTAATTGGTAGAATTAGTCCTTATAAATTAATCGAAATACTCGTAAGCTGATACGAATATCCTAATATATATATAAAAAAAAACTAAGCATTACCTTATTATATAGCTTATCACTTACAAAAAAAGGAAAAAAAGGAAAGAGAAAAAAAGTTATTACATTATATGATTGAAAACCTGTGTTTGGACTTTCTTCGCGTGTAAACATTTCTATAGGCTAGGGGTCGAACGTGTGGTCACAATTTTCAGGCAAGGGGCGAAACTTCTGATGAAGAAGCCAAAGCAACCTGAGAAGGGTGAGGTCCGGTGCTGGTTTCACACTGGACCGGGGTCCCCATTGGTGATGAAATTATTTAGTGTGTATAGGATAATTTTTAAGTAAATGGTGTTTTTTTTTTCATTTATTTCATTTATTGTTGATTAAAATTGCAAAAAATTACTAAAAATAAAAAGAAATCACTTAATGGCATTTAAGGATTTTTTAAATTTATTTTTTAATTTTTAATTAAAATATTTTGAATTTTATTTTTAATATAAAAAGTACGACTGGACTAATATTGATGGAAAAAGTTTACATAGATGAAAAAAGTTAGAAAAATAGTTATTTTAAACTGAGGCTTAGTAATATTTGAATAAAATATAGCATTTTTTAATATTATACATAATAATTTTATTTGATAATGAAAAAAAATATTTTAAATAATACAATGTTGACTCGGTTTTATTAATTACTGAGAAACGATGTTGACTCAAACTTTATTAATTGGTGTGAGAAAAAAATAAATAATTTGATATGTATTAAAAACTCTTTTTTTTTTGCCAAAAACAGCACAGAAACTGTTTCAAATAGTAATCGTAAAATACCTAATATTTTTTTTGTTTTTTTTCCATTGGTGTCACTTTCAGCTGTCCATTTCTTATCTTTTGAAGCACACTCACATCAACCGATCCCGTCCATCGTACATTTTAGTATTAAGTAAGATATAAAAAATTAAGTAACATTAAAGGTCCTATATTTTTTTTTATACTCATAAACAATAGATGAAATTATATATATAATAAAAATTTAATTTATATTTAATTAAAATAAAATAAATAATAAAATAAGAGTTATAGAATTATTTCTGATCGTTATATAAAAAAATAATAATATGAAATTTACTTCTAATATTACTAAAGGGGGTTAGTATTACTAATCTTATGAATGAAGAAATAGCAATTTTTCATTCATCGAATTGTTAGTTTAAATCTCACAATACAAACGTGAAATTCACAATACTAAGAGAACAATTTTTTTCTGGTAGACCAGCCTTATCCCTTAATTTAATCCATCTTTTCCTAATTAACAAACAAAATCAAAGAAAATTGATCTTCCCACTTTACATTTATTCAAATATATTTTATTTTTCATTTTTAGTAAGTAAAATTACAAAAAATACCTTTCATGCTATGTAAATATCGTATTGATATTTATAAAAAAAATATATTATTGTATAAGGTATTTTTATCATTTTATTAAATAAAAACAAAAACTAGAAGAATGTAGTTTTTCTCCAATCCTGGGGGACTGGACCATTCTCGTTCGATTTATTTTGCGTTAAAAAAGATTCATCTTGATGGCTTGTTCTATCAAAATCTTTATGTTATTTTATCAAAACTTATTTTTATTTTTATTTTTTATCAAAATTAAAAACTTAAAAATAAAATAAATTAATAAATTAAATTTTATGTTTTTATTTTACTTATTTTT
>JAULJZ010223757.1:0-17488 GCA_032270985.1 Heliamphora pulchella
TAAAATCAGCCCAAAGACCGACATTTATAGCCTCTATCTGTCACAGACCGATCGATCCGTCTCGGGACCGATCGATCCGTCTTTCGCGACTGCACTGTTGGCCCAACTTTGAACAAGCATATCTCCTTCATACGAATTCCAAATAAGGTCGTTCTTATGCTCAAACTGAAACCCCAGAAGTCTACGTTTCAATGGTGCAAACCTCATACCGAAATTCATTTTGTACAAAATGTTATAGCCAATTTAGGGAAGGAATGTCACTTTTCTTCACACACTTTTTACATATTTTTATCTGAACATTCATTAGAGCCTCATATTCTTCCTCTAACACATATTTCATACATATCCAAGCTCAAAACACTCACCTAGCTCGAGTTTTAATTCTTATTCCCTCAACATTTAATCATTTCTAAAATAAAACGGGTCGGGGTCTTACAACGCACTTACCCAACCCTTTACTTATTTAAGGATTTAACTTAACCATTTATTACTCTCTCACAATCATTAAATTTTAAAGTATGCAGCATTTTGAGGTACTTAGACTTAGAGTTGGATTATGATTATTGATGACAATTTAGATTAAAATATTCTCTACAACTTTTATGTTTTACACCAAGGCCAAAACCTAAGGCAACAAGGTGGAAAACTTAACGAAAATGAAAACGGTTCAGCACTTGCTTAGAGAATTGGTCAAAAAAGTGTCTCCGTTGGGCTCAGTTTTTGGGTGTCATAACAAGTCCAAATGAGCCCATTTTTTAGTATGTTCTAGCTCAACATGTCGCCTACAAGTTTCATGTTTAGAGCTAGTAGTTGTTTGGCACAAATTAGATCTTTTGGCCATTGTAGAAAATAGGTTCTGTTAGCTGCCAAAACTCAGAAGAGCCGATTTTGGACAGAGGGTTTGAAACGGTTTTGGGGAATCATGCCAAGGCTTTAAGGTCTGATTCTTAGGCAACAAGTACTTCAATATGTTATCTACAAAGTTCATGTAGACCACGTTTGGAATAGATCAGTAAAAATAGAGAATTTGGGCTACACAAAAATATGTGACAAAAGTGTCCCTTGAGGGCTGAAACACAATAGAGAGTTTCAAAGGGGTTTTGACCTATCAAAACTCATTATTTTATGCTACATTTTTGTGGATAGATAGACACACATGTTATCGACAACTTTCATGTTTTGGACAAAACTCAGATCTCGTTTTAAACTAGGGGTTTTCGGTCTGCATTGTTGACTGGTCTGAAATCGACACACTTTGGTAGATTTGCAATATCTTGAGTTCTACTTACTCAAATGAGTTCAAACCAATGTTGGATGAAAGATAACAGAACAACCTAGGTCTGAATATGAAGAACATGCTTATATCATTTTTCTACATTGAGTTATTATATTCCAAAGATCAGGGCAGAGAGGTGGAAAAGCTTAATTTGCAGGCCATGTTTAGTTCAAACCTCCTAGCACCATGTGTGACAAGAGTTTATCTATTTTCTTTACATACATGATTTGTACTCTTAAATAATAAAACTCCAGATCCTTATCATGCCATGAATCCCTTAGAAAACCTCATGCAAACTCCAAAAATACAACACCCACACCAAAACCCGTTTAGTTGTTACCCACCGTCAGGAATCGAGTGGATGTGAGGCGACCCTGTGAAAGGATGTCCTGGAGTGATGCGAGTATGTGTAGTGTTATGCCTTGATGATTAACTGGTGAGGGTCTTATGAACGCGTGCGATGTATCGTTGGGATGTGAAGGAATGAACGATAGTTAATATACTTGTGAAGAGATCCAAGTGTGAGGATCTAGTGCGATGAGTGGTATACACATTGTGAATGGTTGCCGACAACGTTTGTACAATGACGTCTAATGTCTTTATGAAGACTAGTGGTTAACCTTCTCTCAAACTGAGTGCGTAATAATTACCCTAAGAGGTACTGACATGGAGTGAGAGTCTAGAGTTAACTCGTGGTTTCCTTAGCAGGAGATATGTTTTGTGATTGGTTGACTAGTGTGGTTGCTCTTCCTTGGTGGGAGATAAATGTTAGGAACGTAAGAGTACGGGTTCGTTTGCTCATGGTTTCTTGAAAAGCCCATTTGCTTTACCCTGTGAACCTGAGCATATGGGTGACGTTTCTAGAGATGTAGTCTGATTTGTACAGAGTATCGATAGCTTTAGCTCTCGTTGAGTGAGATCCCTAAGAAAGTTTAGCGATTAAGTTGTTTACATGGTGAGATTCTCGAGTATCAGTTCTGTGGGATTCCTACGAGAATGTAGGTCCGTGGTTTGGCTAATTAGGAGATCGTGTTTGGGAACCGTGCTAGGTGCATGAGTTTTGAAAGGACCGTAGAAGGGTTAGATAATGTGGTTAGCCTAGTGCTGAGACGGGGTATCCTAAGTGTGATATCTCTGGAGGTTATTTGTGTTTGATGTTAGATTCAAAGGTGGGTATGTTGTTCACCCATGAGAACAAAGTGTGGAGTAATAAGGTTTAGTAGTGTACCGTGTGGTTTGGGTAGCCTGGGATAATAAGCGAGAAACTGTGGGTTAAGATGTCTGCAATAGATGCGTGCCTGAGAAGTGAAAGTGTTGGAGGTGTCTGCATGGTGGTGGAAGTTAATAGTAACTTTGGATAAAAGATCTCAGGAATAAATTTCCTTTCTTTGGTACCATGCACTTTCTATGTGAGTCTTTTGGACAGTGGGCTTAAGGCCATGACATGGCTATGATTTGCCTAGTGAAAGTTAGGTAAGTGAAGCGCAACCTTGTGAAGTGAGGTCTTGGCGCGATGGGAAGGTAGCGTTGTGTTTCTATGTATGACTGGTGACAAGCTTATAGCCCTATAGGATGTGGTGTATGAGGTGTGAGGATTGATGGTGTTTATGTGTATGCGAATGAGGTCTGAAAGTTAAGAGTTTAGTGTAGCGGATGATCTGGGTGTCATGATTGGGGTCGACAGTAGCTGTGTGACTATGGGTGATGCGACCTCAAGGTGAGATTTATAGGATTTTTTTAAGGCCAAGTGTTGACGAGGGAGTTAGTGTCGAGACATAGAGTCCTCTTTTGCAATGACCAAATGAGAATCGTTAACCATTTCCTGGCAGAGTAGGAATTTTGTTGAAACCTTATGGCTGGGATATTCACACGGTGGGTTCTAATAAGCTCTTGTGAGTCTGGATTCGCATTTTGTTTGGAGCTTTGAACTATTCAGAGTTTTTAAAGGTGCAAAGAGTGGGTCGACCGTTTGAAGGGAAGGCGCGAATGTATATGATAATGTTGATGAGTGGGGTAATGTAAATGCGGAAGATCACAAATTGTCTAGTTTGGGGCTTTGTAGACGTGAGAGACCGATGGGAATGTGTATGGCATCACGACGAGGGATGTGATTCAGTTTGTATAGATAAGTGTATAATTATGGGACTTTGGACTCATGTGGTATGCTCTTAATCCTAGTGACTCACGGAGTTCAAGTGGCAATGTTAGTTTCGTTTCGATGGTTGAAGGACTAGAGTGACGTAATGCAAGTAGTGACATAATTTTAAGTTTGTGGTGATTAGTTGGCCGTAAGGGCATGGGCGATTTGGGCTAATGCGTGTAACCCATGTAAACAATGTCCGAGTTTGGCAACATGTGTTTGGGTTGGAGGAGTAGTCCTCAGTATACATTGGAGTATAGCAGTGAATTAGATGGTGATTCCACGAAGTTGGGAGAATCTTAGCGGTGGTAAGACCTGTGACCCATAATGTTATGGTTGAGAATGTTTATTCTTCGGGAACGTGTACGTAACCTGAGATGGTGGTCATGGAGGGATAGTCGGTGACCAATGAAGGAGAGGTTGACTCTAACTTTGGTGTTGATTTCGGGGAAGAATTGATGTCGTTTTAAACGATGAACCGTTTTAGATTAGTCAAGCCCGGTATGCGTACAACTTTGCGATCAGTTCGATGATATATGGATGATTCTAATATTTGTGTCATATTGGTGTTCAGAAGTTAAGCCTGATGGTAGTGTAACACTTTTGGGAACCGAGGCGTGTTAAAATCCTTGAGTCATATCGTCTCGAAAGAACGATTAGGATCATGGACTAAGAAAGATGATATGTAGACCGAACGATTAATGAAGTGTGTGGACATATTTTAAAATTAAAAGAACGTTTGGTGTGACTTGAGACGAATTTCAGGGACAAAATTCCCAAAAGGGGAAAAGTTGTAATGACCCGATACCTGTTTATTTTGTTCTTTCATGTTTTCAGTTAAGAGAAGAGACCGAATTAAATTTGGGCGTGGGTGCTATAAAATTTTATTCGTTAACGGTGGAATTAATAATATGTGAAAGTGAAATTGAGATGCATGGTGATGAATGATATTGTTATAGTTGTGTTAATGGAAAGATTCAAGTATTAAAATTGTAACACCCCGACCCTTCACATGGCAACAATATTGTCCTCTTTGTACAAAGCCCTCACGGTTTTGTTCTTCCAGGGGGGTCACCCATCCTTGCATTGCTCCAGCGTAAGCATGATTAACTACGAAGTTCTGCTAGGATTTCTACCACCTGGGAAAAGGCCTCGTTGAATGTCAGGGTCCAAGATTTTTCTTTTATAGCCCAGGAACTCCCTCTCCCTTTTCGATGTGGGATACCAAGATATCACAATCCTCTCCCCTTAGGGCTACACATCCCCGTGCAGTAACCTGCCATCTCCGGTAGCCTGCCAGTCCTTATCGACCCGCCCACTCAGTAGCCCACCCACTTGTCACGCGAGACGACAGGGGCCTACACTCGGAGGTGAGGAGAGTCAGCTCTGATACCATCTGTAACAGCCTGACCCTTCACATGGCAACGATATTGTCCGCTTTGGGCAAAGCCCTCACGGTTTTGTTCTTCTCAGGGGGTCACCCATCCTTGCATTGCTCCAGTGTAAGCATTCTTAACTGCGGAGTTCTGCTATGGTTTCTACCACTTGGGAAAAGGCCTCGTTGAATGTAAGGGTCCAAGGTTTTTCTTTTATAGCCCAAGAACTCACTCTCCCTTTCTGATGTGAGATACCAGGATATCACAAAAATGTGAGCAAAGTTGGAGGTTTAAGTTGAAGTTTAAGGAAATTTTGCAAAATTCAGTTCAGGAGTCACCGCTCAAGTGGTGGTCTGTCCGTTCGAGCTGATTGTCAAGAAATGATTAGACGATTCTAAAACATTGGAGTCAGTTGGGGGTTTGCATTTAAAGAACCATGCTCTCAAGAGTAAACCCATTTACGTTCCTTATCTCTTCTCCTCCCCTCCTCTTCTCCTTCTCTTCTCCATCTCTAGAGAGAGAAAGCCAAGAACCACACAAAAACCTAACCCTCCACCATGGAAATTAAAGGGTTGAAGCTTGATCGAGAGCAACCAAGGATGAAAATCAAGCTTTGGAGCAAGAAGATAGATGCTAGAGTGCCAAGGAGTCAAGAACATCTACACCTAAAACCCTAGGAGGCAGAAATTGGAGTAATTTCAAGCTTCTGAGCAAATCCAAGGTAGGATTTAGATTATCTCATATGTGTTTCCTTGATTTAGGTTGATATTTTGTTTATACGAGTTGATTTCATGATTAATTGACATATTCATGGGTTTGTGTGCCCGTTGAGCTGGGTTTGATGAAAATGGAAGTTTTGAGAAATAATTAACCATGGATTTCTTCAAATTTGTTGCATATAAGGGGTTTATGAGGCTTAAATTCAATGTTTTTGGGTTGGAAGTAAGGGTTTGAAGAAGATTTATGAGTGTTTATGTATTTTGGGGGTTGAAAGTTCAAAATAGGGGAAGTCCTAGGATTTTTTGGAGCGACAGCGAGCTCAAGTGGAGCCCTGTCTACTCAAGCGGCCACTTGGCTGAAAGCTTGGGCGCTCGAACGCACGCCCCTCTGTCTGCTCAACGAACTTGCTGTGCAGGGCCAATTTTAACTGATCATATCTCCATCATTTGAACTCTGGATTAGGTCATTTTTATACTCAAACTGAAGCCCCGATAGTCCTCTTTCCAATGATACTACTCTCACAATAAAATTCATTTTGTAGAAAAAGTTATGATTGAAATAGTGAGAGTATGTCAAATTTTTCTCAACTATTTTTCACCTATTTTTGGCCGAATGTCTTGAAAAATGTTATTTTCATCAATAATGGACCTTTTTATAGTGAGAGTATGTTATTTTCTATAAAATTTCTTGTCTCTTGGGCTATCTTGGTACACCTCAATAAATACATTTGGGTTGAGATGCGTGTGTTGAACCGGTTGATTAGACTTTACGAGGAAAGTGAGTTTTCAACATAAAATTATGGTTTTGAAGGTATAAGGATGAACATATGTGAATTATGATGTGTCATGGTCGTCATTTCACATTCTAAGCTTTTCGAATGAAATCATGAGTTTCAAATTTGTACATATTCACATGATGGGTGTATTTCTTGTCTTAAAATGGCATGATCTTGGTTAAATTAATCCTGTGTTGTTGGTACTTTGCAAAATTAGTAAAAGTGATATAAATTATGACAAAATGTGTACGGAAGTCTATGATGCATTTGATTTGAAAAAAAAGGATTGAATACATAAATAGAGTGTGATTTGGAAATAAAATAAGAAATTGGAATTTTGATTTAAAATGATAATTTGTGGAAATGATGGAGAGAGGAACCGGATGTGGGGTTTTACTCCTGAATTTTGAAAATAAAAGTATCTATGAATAATGAACCGTATGGATTGACGTGGATTAAGTTGGGCCTGAGACTCCGCAGTGAAAGACTGAAAACTTGCGCAAGATGGGGATTACATGCCCACGGGTTAGCTCCCGAAATGTGATATTGTGTCGTGGTGAGTTATAGAACTATCTATTACCCAATGGCTTCGCGTAGCCTATTAGGAATTAATTAGTAGGGATTTCTATAAGCTACACCCGATACTGGTTCATTAAAGTGTGATAGTATCGTGATGAGTTATAGAGCGACCCATTTCACAATGGCGTCGTGTAGCTTATTGAGGGCTAATGGGGCGATGTTTCTATAAGCTGCGTCCGACATCGGTTCATTAAATGTGATATGATTTTTATGATAAATCGGATAATGAAAATGTGATAAGATTTTTGTGAGAAATCTAGTAAAGGGATAGTAATATTGATAATGTGAAAGAATAAATGGGAATAAATTGGTGTGCGTGGGTGTGTGTGTGAACGAATAATGAACTGGTGAAATTTTCATTTTTCTACGGTTGCACCCATCACACCTCAAAAATCATGCATTACATTTGAGTTAATCTTTATCCTACGAGATTCGTCTCACGTATCTATATTAAACCATTTCAGGTTTCGAAGATAAAGGGGGATACCAAGCCAAAGGATGCTTTTTGGGAAGACGTGAAGAGAGATTTAGTGTTTTTTTTTTGTATTTTATATTATGTCTGTACACAAACTTATTTGGATTATTGTATTGATATTTTGTTGTAAATGAAAACTCAAAACATTTGTTTGGAATTTTCTGTATATACGAGAAAATGGTTGTTCAAGAAAATCTTATTTCTTTTTAATAAGTTTTTACACTGAAGCCTAAAGTAAAATGGAAGTTTTAGTTAATGACCTTTATGCGGGACGATTTGGGGTTGGATCACGGACCCGGGGTTTGGGGTGTGTCATGGCGCCCAACAGGCTTTGTTAGGCGCCAACTTCAGTGACACCCTAGAAATGGCGCTAGACACCGCACTCGACGTGGCACCCAATAGGCCTTGTTAGGCGCCAACTCCATTTGTAACACCCCGTTCCCGCAAGGAACCAAACCTGAACAAAGGGATGTGATCTCGTCGCAAGCCGGCGGCCAAAGAAAAAGATAAGGGATAAAGATATTAAGAAACTAAACAAGAACTTCTAAGCAACCACAACACCTTAATGTCAAAAGAGATATACATGAGTCACTAGGGATTCACCATCCCAAGGGCATACATTACTTTTAAAACATCAAAAACCTCTAGGGTCTTATACATGAAGCTCTGCCAAAACTAAAAACTAAACAAAAGAAAACGGAACCAAAACAATTCCCAACACCAGAACCAAAACTACTCGACGACACCAGTGGTGGACCAACTCCTATCCGTTCCTAGTATATGCAACCATAGAGGTTACAGGAAAGCGCACTTAGCATTATCGTGAATAGAAAAGACAGTTACTTAATTAAGGATAACTGAAAACTCTTTCCAAGAACAATTCTTCACATTTTTCTCAAAAATATAAAAACTGATGCATTTACTTGAACATGAAAATATCACAGATTATACAGAACCTTCTCAATATTGCAAACAGAAATATGTTCCTGGCTCAACCACCACAAATTTAAAATGCATTACCACTTTCTCAAATCTAGACTCAAACCCCAACAATGTCCACGTAGTCGTCAACCTCACGACCGGGAGTTCCGACGGTACTGTAACCTCAATTCGCAATGCACGAATAGCAACGTGATGGAATGAGGACCACTCTCCACCTTGCACGAGTGGTATGTGCTAAAACCTGGGACTCAGCCTAAAAGCCTTTAAGGCAAAAACCCCCGCTTAACGGGACACCTCCCCTAAAGGGACAAATGAAAAATCCATAGTTGGGTAACTTCCCTCATAATGGGATATAAAAGACCGAAAACCCTTGTAACTTGGCACTTTGGAAAGAACCACACAACATTAATCATACTTTATAATAACATCATGCTAGCTCAAAATACCATGGATAGCACACTTGAATTAAAAACATTATGGCTTTTGAAAATAACAGATTCACGCGATCGTCAAACTGGTCATAGTTCAAAATATATGCTTCAAAGCATTTTCATGCATCATTTACATAAACTCATGTTCAAGATAATGGCTAAGCACTCTCACCTTATCTTATATGCATACAAACCAAGCCTTTGTCAACGAGCTAGCTTGTGCTCCTTAGGTAACAAAACTTCCACGCGTAGCAAGCAAACATGACTTAACCATCAACACGGAGTTCTACCCCTATTAGAACATGAAGTACTAAAACGATTCTGACCATTGAATGTTTTCTTAATTTTAGGGACCATGGTTACTTTCTTTTTAGGTTTAAGGGGTACTACGCACTTTTCCAATCCTTCACTTGTTTAAGGATTTAACTTTACCATTTATTACTCTCTCACAATCATTAAATTTTAAAGTACCATAGCATTTTGAGGTACTTAGACTTGGATTATGATTTTTTGTGACAATTTATATTAAAATATTCTCTAAAATTTTTATGTTTTACACCAAGGCCAAAACCTAAAGCAACTAGGTGAAAAACTTGAAAGAAACGAAAACGGTTCAGCACTTGCTTAGGGAATTGGTCAGAAAAGTGTCTCTCTTGGTCTCGGTTTTGGGGTATAATATCAAGTCCAAATGAGCCATTTTTGAGTATGTTCTAGTTGAACAAGTCCTCTACAAGTTTCATGTTTAGCGATAAGGGTAATTGTTTCGAACAAGTTAGAATTTTTGGCCATTTTAGAAAATAGGTTATGTCAGTTGCCAAAACTCAGCTGAGCAGGTTTTGGACAGAGAGTTTGAAATAGTTTTGAGTAATCATTTGATGGCTTCAAGGTCTGATTTTTAGGAGTATTTTAATATGTTAGTTACAAAGTTCATGTAGACCACTTTTGGAATAAATCACTAAAAATAGGGAATTTGGGCTACAAAAAATATGTGACAGAAGTATCCCTTGAGGGTTGAAACACAACAGAGAGTTTCAAAGGGCTTTTTACCTATCAAAACTCATTATTTTTTGCTCATTTGTGGTGGGTATCTATAAATACATGTTGTCTAAAACTTTCATGTTTTGTCCTAAACTTGGATCTCATTTTAAACTAGGGTTTTTAGGTCTGAATTGTTGACTGGTCCAAAATCGACACACTTTGGTAGAATTACAATATCTCGAGTTCTACTTACTCAAATGAGTTCAAACTAATTTTTGATTAAAGATAACACAAAAACCTAGGTCTGGATATAAAGAACACCCTTATATCAATTTTCTACATTGAGTTATGATATTCCAAAGATCAAGGCAGAAAGCTCAAATTGTCCAAAACTTAGGCCTATTTTGGTTCTAGCCTCTTAGTGTCATGTATGTGAGTTTTTGACCCATCTTCTTTGTATACATGTGTTATACTTCAATATATAATTGTTCTAGAGTTTATAGTAGTTATGGAATCCATGGGAAAACCCACACCAACTCACAACTTCAACATTCATACGAAACAGCCCCCAAAACCAACCATGACGCCTTTATTTTTGAGTTTTCAGTTCTTGATCTTTGATTTGTGTTTCAAAATAATGAAAGAGGTATTTGATATGTATAAAACCAGATGTGTTAGTGCCTTGCTTACCTTGTTAGAAGTTGTTTCTAGGTGATGGAAAACCTTGGACTTAGCTTTCAAGCTCCATGGATCCTCCTCATTCTTTCTTCTTCCTTCAAGTAGAAAGCTTCCTTGAGAAGCTTTGCTAACCATGGTTAGGTTTAGTTAACTTGGGTTTCATTTCTCTAATCTAGGTTAAGGAAACTTGGCAACCAAGTTTGGCACATTATCCTAGGTTGTTGGCCACTTGTATATATATATATATATATATCTATATAATTTTCTTTATTTAATTGTAGAAGAAAATTTGAGTATTTTAACATTGGTTCGTTTCTTAACTTTTCGAGCGTAACTCTTGTCTAAAACGACTTGGACTTATAACTTTGAATTCTTATCATCAACATTAGGGTTTTAATATATGCTTGTGTGGTTTCCCCTCTTTCCTAGGTCTCGGGCTCAAAAAGGTTAAACGATCAGGCCGGTTCCTCTTACCGAACTTAGGTTCAAGATTTCGTTTCTTTTGAGATGTTCTTTCTTTTTTCGTATCTTGAGTTCTCGTTATTACAATCTACCCTCCTTTAAGAAATTTTGTCCTCGAAATTTACATACCTTGCTCAAAGAGACATGGATATTTCTCATGATAAGGCTTTAAAGACAAAGCCACAGTTCAAACTGATAGTTTCTAACACACGACTCTATTCAACAATTCAAAATGCCATTAAAGGCTAACACTTACCCTTAAAAGGAACTACAACTCAATGCCTTTGAAGACCAACCCTCACCCTTACTGGCTTTCGAACAAAACCTTTGTAGGACTTACACACACACTCTTATCGGACTTACACACACCCTCACAGGGTAAAACTCTTTTGGATTAATCATACCCTTCCATGGTGGTATCTTTAAGAACACACAGTCCCCCACTACAAACTCCAGGTCGCGTCTCTAATTATCTGCACAACTCTTCTGCCTGTCTTGTGATTGCTTCAATCTCTCTCAGATCAGCTTAATCTTATTAGTGGTAATTTGAACTATCTCGGGTCTAAATAACTTCCTCTCTCTGACTTCTTTCCAATAAATTGGGTTTCAACATTTCCTACCGTGCAATGCTTCGTAAGGGGCCATCCCTATAGCTGACTGAAAACTATTATTATATGCGAACTCGATCAACGATAAATGTTTCCCCCAGCTTCCAACAAAGTCTAGAACGCATGCTCTAAGCATATCTTCTAAGGTCTGAATTGTTCTCTCCGATTAACCGTTAGTCTGTAGATGGAAAGTCGTGCTAAACTTTAAAGTAGTCCTCAATGCTTCTTGTAAGCTTGGCTAAAACCAGGACGTAAAATGTGAGTTTCTTTCCGATACTATAGATACAGGTACTTTATGTAGCCTAACGATCTCATCGATATGAAGCCATACAAACCGATCCGCAGAATACGTCAACTTTATTAGGAGGTAGTGAACTGACTTCGTCAACCTATCCACAATTATCCAAATAACATCATTCCCCTTAGGTGTTCGAGGGTGTCCGGTTACGAAATCCATGGTATTATGTTCCCACCTCCACTCGGGTACTGGTAAGGTTTGTAATAATTCTGTCAGCTTCAGGTGTTCAAAATTAACTTCGTTCGCATCTGTTGGACCATTCAAACATGACATTCTTCTGAGTTAACCTAGTCAAGGGCTTCGCAATCAAGGAAAAGTCCCGAATAAAACGTCGATAATAACCAGCTAACCCCAAAAAACTTCGTATCTCAGCCATGCTAGTTGGCCTTTTCCAATTGACTACCGCTTCCACATTCATTAGGTCCACTTGTATTCCCCCTTCAGATATAACAAACCCAGCTACACCACTCGATCCAACCAAAACTCACACTTTTTGAATTTTTGCATACAACTAGTGCTTCCTCAGGATCTGCAAAGAAATCTTTAAATGTTCTCTGTGTTCCTCCTCACTCCGAGAATATATCCGAATGTCATTTATAAACACAATTACGAATTGTTCTAGAAAGCTTCTAAACACCCGATCCATCAGGTCCGTAAACATAGCAGGCGCATTCGTTATCCCGAAAGGCATCACCACGAACTCCTAATGCTCGTAACAGGTCCTAAAGGCAGTCTTGGGTATATCTAACTTCTACACTTTCAATTGATGGTATCCTAACCTCAAGTCTATCTTTGAGAACACTCTGGCTCCTTACAGCTAATCGAACAAGTCATCTATCCTTAGGCAAAGGATACTTGTTCTTAACAATCACTCTATTCAATTGTCGATAGTTGATACACATCCTCAGTGTTTCATCCTTCTTTTTCACGAACAGTACAGGTGCTCCCCATGATGAGACACTAGGTCGAATGAATCCTTTTTCTAATAACTCCTGTAATTATTCCTTCAACTCTAGTAGCTCAGTAAGTGACATTCTGTAGAGAGGAATAGATATGGGCGCTGTGCCCAGGTAGAGATTGACTTTAAACTGCACTTCTCAGTTTGGGGATAATCCTGGTAAATCATCAGGAAAAATGTCTAGAAACTCACAAATTCCTGGTACCTCCAAAAGCTTATTTTCTTCCATCTCTACGTCCATCACATGTGCCAAAAGCCCCTGACAACCCTTCTTCAACATCTTCGAATCCTTAATGGTCAACATGATATGGATAGGTGTTCTACTCTTGTCCCCCTACAAAACGAATTCCTTCTCCCCGGATATCCTAAAGATTACTCTTTTCCTAACACAGTCTAGCGACGCATGATAGGATGACAACCAGTCCATCCCAAGAATCAAATCAAACTCAGACATAACCAAAAGCATCAAATCTACCAACATCTCCCTATCTTCTATCTTCAACACACAATCTTTACACACACTTTTAATTACCACTCTAGCCTTACGACCATCAAGACTAATACCGCCACTTGAACCTAATGCGTCACTAGGGCTAAACATACCACGTAGACTAAATGCTCCACAGGTATATGCTTACCCATACAAACCCAAACACAACCCTCGCCATACCACAATATATATTCGCATCTTTCCTTCACTTACGTACCACTCACCCGACAATACTTTAACCGTATAGTACTAACTTCTGATTCTAAAATCTCTTACCATCATCACTCAATCCCTTCACACATTCTCAATCACACAATCGAACCAAAAACCACTTTCGCACTTTAACTATTTCATCTTACCCGCATTTTACTAAGACACTCGATTCACTCCAGGCCAATTTACAAAAACCATACCTATTAATTCGTACAGTTTCACTTACGCTTCCACTATTCTCATCCAAACACTTATTCCTCCTACGTACTCACACTAAGTTGCTTCGCAACTCCACCCGAAATAACAGAATTATATCACCCTTCAACTTCTCATACATAGAGGCCACACATTCCCATGAGAAAATTCCTTCTCTATACAAGCAACCTTTATGCACTAATCTAAACAGGTTTTCCCTAATGGGTCACATCACAAAAGGTTTTTGAAAGCAACTTTTTTGTAACTCACACCGATACCACAACGAAAACCGAATACCAACTCCATACGAGTTACACAGTCTAGATGTCAAACGAATATAAATCGATACTTAAGAACTTACCACATGAACAACTCATTCTTTCTAAAATGCATCCATCGCTCAAGTAATTTTCAGCGTCCGCAGGACTAACTGTTTCCACAAACTCCTTGGTACCCAAATTCTTGAATTGTTTAACTAAAGAGTTATCGGTCCTTCTGGCCCACATTGCAATTCATCTTACGCTTATTCTAATTCGAAAACTTAATCCATTCTTAAACCTTCTACACCTTATCTCCGCATCAGGTATAAGCTGGGTGGCATATCATGATAACTCTGTAAACTTCATCTCGAATTTTTCCATAGTCATCCTTCCTTGTTCTAGGTTGATGAATTCCTACTCCTTCTCATGCTTGTAGCTTATGGACTTGTACTAAATGTCGAATGTTTTCTCAAACGATCCCAAGGGATTCTCTAGGGTACGGGAGGTTCAACTCTTGGCACCAGCATCTTCAAAAACCATTCCATGGCTTTCCACCTGTGGTATATTTCTCCCCTAAACATAAAAGCTACGAGGTCAAACCTATATTCTGCATCTACCCCCAACCTATCCAGAATACGCACGGCATCCTTCAATCAGCCTTCTACTTCTATAGGGCTAAGGGTTCCTATGAACTTCTTTGCACCCAGATCCTTAAATTGTTTGATTATGTGGTTACTGTTCCTCTCAGCTCGCATCGCAATCTAACTCGCATTCTGTTCGATCAGTCTTACGATAGCCTCCAACATCCTAGCGGTTGGATCAGGTTCTGCTAGTCCCACTTGCGGAGATTCTTTTTGTCGTGCCTCATTATGCTGGTTCGGGTTAAATAATGCTTCGTTCGAGTATCTCCATGCTCCTTCCTATCGTAGGAAAGCTATGACTTAAGGCTCGACAAAGGAGTCCAACTTATAAACATAAGGATAAAAACAAACTGTCTACGAAAGGTTTTAATGACACAAGGTTCGTCCCCCTTAATCTAATAAACCACTTAGACTTCACAAAATGACATCAACACAAGGCCCCTCCCAGGTTATCTCCCCTATCTGATTACTTGCTTAGACTTCGCAAACTGATAGCAATACAAGACCCCTCCCGGGATATCTCCCTAATCTGATAACTTGCTTAGACTTCCCATTAGGACCCTACGTCTGCAGAATACATTTCCCGAATGGACCTCAATGCCAGTCAGTCAGATGCCCGTAGGCAAAGGTATGACAACTCCAGGCCTAAACCACTCTTCTCAACAGACCGTGAGATGACACACTTAACCTACGATTCACCACAGACCACACTCTGACAAGTCTACAAAACCTATAACCTAGAGCTCTGATACCAAAATGTAACACCCTGCTCCTACAAGGTATCAAACCTTAACAAAAGAATGTGATCCCGTCGTAAACCGGCGGCCAAAGAGAAAGACAAAGGATAAAGATATTAAAAGACCAAACAAGAACTTCTAAGCAACCACAACACCTTAATATCAAAAGAGATATACAGAAGTCACTAGAAATTTGCCATCCCAAGGGCATACATTACTTCTAAAACATCAAAAACCTCCAGGGTCTCATATATGAAACTCTACCAAAACTAAAAACTAAACAAAAGAAAATGGAACCAAAACAATTCCCAACACAAGAACCAAAACTACTCGACAACACCTGTGGTGGACCAACTCCTAGCCGTTCCTAGTATCTGTAACCACAAAGATTACAAGAGAGCGCACTTAGCATTATCGTGAACAGAAAAGATAGTTACTTAGTTAAGGATAACTGAAAACTCTTTCTAAAAACAATTCATCACATTTTCCTTGAAAATATAGAAACTAATGCATTTGCTTGAACATGAAAATATCATAGATTATACAGAACCTTCTCAGTATTGCAAACAGAAAAATGTTCCTGGCTCAACAGCCGCAAATTTAAAATGCATGACCACTTTTTCAAATCTAGATTCAAACCCCAACAATGTCCAAGTAGTCGTCAACCTTACGACCGGGAGTTCCAACGGTACCGTAACCTCAATTCGTAATGCACAGATAGCAACGTGATGAAATAAGGGCCACTCTCCACCAAGCACGAGTGGTATGTGCTAATACTTGGGACTCAACCAAAAAGCCTTTAAGGTAAAAATCCCTGCTTAACGTGACACCTCCCCTAAAGGGACAAATAAAAAGCCCATAGTTGGGCAACCTCCCTCATAACAGGATATAAATGGCCGAAAACCCTTGTAACTTGGCACTTTGGAAACAACTACACAACATTAACCATACTTTATAATAATATCATGCTAGCTCAAAATATCATGGATAGCACACTTGAATTAAAAACATCATGGCTTTTGAAAATAACAGATTCATGATATCGTCAAACTGATCATAGTTCAAAACATATGCTTCAAAACATTTTCATGCATCATTTACACAAACTCAAGTTCAAGATAATGGCTAAGCACTCTCACCTTATCTTATATGCATACGAACCAAGCCTTTGTCCATGAACTAGCTTGCTCCTCAGGTAACAAAACTTCCATGCTTAGCAAGCAAACATGACTTAACCGTCAGCACGGAGTTCTACCCCCATTAGAACGTGAAGTGCTAAAACGGTTCCGACTATTAAATGTTTTCTTGATTTTAGGGACCATGGTTACTTTCTTTTTTGGTTTAAGGGGTACTACACACTTGTCCAATCTTTCACTTGTTTAAGGATTTAACTTAACCATTTATTACTCTCTCACAATCATTAAATTTTAAAGTACCGCAGCATTTTGAGGTACTTAGACTTGGAGTTGGATTATGATTTTTGGTGAAAATTTAGATTAAAATATTTTCAATAACTTTTATGTTTTACACCAAGACCAAAATCTAAGGCAACTAGGTGGAAAACTTGACGGAAATGAAAACGGTTCAGCACTTGCTTAGAGAATTGGTCAGAAAAGTATCTCTGTTGGTCTCAGTTTTGGGGTATCATATCATGTCCAAATGTGCCCATTTTTGAGTATGTTTTAGTTCAACAGGTCCCCTACAAGTTTCATGTTTATAGATAAAGGTAGTTGTTTCGAACAAGTTATATTGTTTGGCCATTTTAGAAAATAGGTTCTGTCAGTCGCCAAAACTCAGCTGAGCTGGTTTTAGACATAGGGTTTGAAACGGTTTTGGGGAATCATCCCAAGGCTTAAAAGTCTTATTTTTGGGCAACAAGTATTTCGATATGTTAGATACAAAGTTCATGTAGACCACTTTCGGAATAAATCACTAAAAATAGGGTATTTGGGCTACAAAAAAATATGTGACAGAAGTATCCCTTGAGGGCTGAAACACAACAGAGAGTTTCAAAGGGTTTTGGACCTATCAAACCTCATTATTTTGTACTCATTGTTTGTGGGATGCTAGATATACATGTTTTCTACAACTTTCATGTTTTGGTCAAAACTCGGATATCATTTTAAACTAGGGTTTTGAGGTCTACATTGTTGACTGGTCTGAAACCGACACACTTTGATAGAATTGCAATATCTCGAGTTCTACTTACTCAAATGAGTTCAAACCAATTTTGGATGAAATATAACACAAAAACCT
>JAULJZ010223768.1:0-17488 GCA_032270985.1 Heliamphora pulchella
TAGATCCTGATGAAGAAGGATCTACCAGCGCAAGAACACCAGTTAAGCATTTACAACCCATCGTGAATATTCTCATTTTTCACATGTCCCATTTTGTGAACATTCCACCATCAAATGCGAAGGCGATACACACGGTTGGCAGAGGCAACACATAGAAGCTCGCCGGATGTGAGACGGCGGTGTTCGGTGACAGCGCCGATGGAGTCGTCAGAGGTGGTGGCGCACTAGGACGGCGATGGTTGGTCGGTCGGCGGTGGCGGGTGACGTCACGTAGTGTGGGAATCTTTATGATAAACAAGTTGGCATGGGAATATTACCGTTTTGTTATTACCTAATGAGAAGCAATTGAGAAGCATGGGTAAAATGAAAATCTTATTTAGGAATAGGACTGCGTTGAAAATAAAATTTAGAATGAGATCTATGTGTATAGGTGAAAAGTTCCCAAATAATAAAATTGGCATCATAACTTCTTTTTTATTTTTTGCGGCCAAAATTCAAATATATATAAATCACTCCAACAATATTCGTGTTTCGAAAAACATGTATAGTATAATAATATTATATTAAGAATTTAACAAAATCTTGTAAGGCAAAAAAAAACGATTGCTTATATAAGTTTAAAAGTTTAAATATTTGCAATCATAATGTTACTTATAATTCAGTACAAAAACTATATTACGTAAAAGAAAAAAAACATTAATAATTCTTGACATCCTTATATGTTAAGAACCATTAATATTTGGATTCAAAATTAATTTATCTCATTTTGCATAGTTAACTTTTGGTTACACAAAAAGGAACAAATTAGTTTTGAATTCAAATATTAGTGGTTCTTAATATACATGAGTGTGAAGAATTATTAATATTCTTTTTCCTTTTACATAATATAATTTACGTAAATTAGAAATGAGTCTTATTTTAAGAAGATAGTTAAGAATAAATCCTATTCCAAAATTTTGTATTCCATAAAGTCTTTTTTTAAAATTTTTTGAAAAAAATAAACTTTTATACCCTTTAGTAAATTTAATTAGCATTATACTGAAAATGAAAAGGTTTGCAAAATCTGTTTTTGAAAATACCGTTTTCCACAATTCACGGCCATCTTGTATTTTCACGTCCATGCAGTATTCTTCTGAGAAATATACTGGTAGGTGCATTAGTTCCATAATGTAGAGTTTGGTGTCAAATGAATAAGCAGCCCATTTTTAGTTACATTTTTTTTGTCAAAAGAATATAAACAACCCAACTTTAACTTAATTAGATTTTGGTTGCATTTTGGTTGCATTTTAGCATATTTTGGTTGCATTTTCTTAATCCAACAATGATTCAGGTAGTCCATTCTATGTAATTTATTTAAAATTGCAGGAAAATGATACACATTAAGTTAAAATTGCAGAAAATAATACACATTGAATTTTCATGAATAGGCTGTATCAGTTTTTGGTTGCGTAACATGAGCAAATTATACAAATAAAACAATAACATTATCAAAAATTGTACACATTGAATTTTCATGAAAAAAGGTAGTCCATTTTATGTCTTTTTTCGCCATCTACTTTCTGATCGCATCTATTTACTTAACGTTGTAGAAAATGATACAAATTAAGTTAAAGTTGAAAAAAATGATACACATTAAGTTTTTAGGAATATACTGCATCATTTTTTCCATTGCGTAACACAAGCAATTGATACAAATAAAACAATAACATTGTCGAAAATAATACACATTGAATTTTCATGACATAAATAAAATAATAATATTGTCAAAATTATGTTAAAAATAATACATATAAAACAATGTGAAAGCATCATTTTATTGTCGCATACCATAAGCAAATGATACAAATTCAATAATAACATTATCAAAAATTAATACGTATGGCACAGTGATATCATAATAAATGATATACTCGTAACACTACTAGTAAATAATACATATGTTATCAAAAAAAAAAAAATTGATACATATAGATGGTTGTATAATTTTAAACGTAGAAATCGATGAATAAACCTAGAAAGAAAAAGGAAAAAAAGGGTTGAATTTGAGCCGCCAAACACTTTTTTCTTTCTTTTCTTAAGTGAAACAAAAATAGCTGACAATTTCTATATCTTCATCAGGGTATAAAACCTATGTTGGGTTTAATCCCTTCTCATCTCCTTTTTGATTTTCATAAATGTTTTATGCATGTTTAGAGCTCATAAATATTTTCAATAACTGAAGGTTCATAAAGGATTTTTCTCATTGGCGAATATTTTTTCAGAGTTGTACCAAGCGTTTTTTGAAATGCACAAATAGAAGAATGAAAATAAGGGTGTTTTGGAAAAAAATATTTCAAATAAGACCTATAACAAAATTAATCTAATTTTATGATCTAATAGTAAAATGAAGCTTAAAATGTGACGTAATGCCGAATTACTCATATAATTTTTGTACTGAACTACAAGCAACAATATGATTGTAAATGTTTATACTTTTAAACTTATATGAGCAATCTTTCTTTTTTTTTGCCTTATAAGATTTTGTTAAATTTTGAATGTGATATTATTCAACTATACATGTTTTCAAAACATGTGAATATTGTTAGAGTGATTTATGTATATTTGAATTTTGACGTCAAAGAATAAAAAAGAAGTTATAATACCAATTATATTATTTTTTTCTAAAAATATTATGTAATTGGCATATGTGAGAAATTTAACAAAAATATGAATAGAAATTATTTTAAGGGGGGCATTGCTATAATTGAATAAATGTCAAGTGGCAACGTACTCTAATTAATTTTTTAAGGAGATAATTACATTTTTTGAATTTTATAGGGATAAAATGTCAAAACCTTCCTTAAAATAGATCACATTTTTAGCACATATAAAAAAAAACTTGACGGAAACATAATAGGAAGTTAGATTGGGGGTTATTGCTACGCTTAAATTAATTTAAAGTATAATTTGTACAAATTAATCTTTTAAGAATTAACTGCACATTTGAATATCTTTTAGTGGATAAATTATTAAAAGTCCAAATATTTCTTTTTAGACGACTCATTTGCTAATGCGTATTGTACCTTTTGATACGATTTATTTACCACCACAAATAGAACTTTTTAGGACTCCATTTTCTTGTTGCAAATAATATCTTAAGAGGCCACATACTTCCCATTGTAAGTAATACAACATATTTTTGGATGCAATAGTATTTTTTGAGACAGCATGTACCGACGCAACAAGGGCCTTTTTTGATGGCATTGGCATTCGATGCAAAACGTATCACTTTTATTTTTTTTTTCTACTTTTTTCCAACCTGTCGCAAAAAGATGTCTATTTGAGACCCCATTGAGCTACTATTCCTATTTGCCAATACAATCTCGATGCAAATATTATTTTCAGTGACAATTTTACTTTTTGCCACTGCATTCTCCCGACGCAAATGACTTATTTTTTAGGATAAATTACACTAACCTTCTCTGAGATTTTGATCAAATACAGTTATTCATATCTTTTTGAACAAATTACACTGATCTCCTTTAAAGGTTAAAATGTTGTTACATACTAACCCAAGCCGTTAAGACTCCATTTATGATCGTTTGTGTCATTAAATCTGTTCCCATTTTGTCCTCAGCAACCATCAAATTTATTTCTTCTTTTTTTTTCTTTTTATAAAGTTTGTAAAATAATAATTCTTCGGTTTGAATACCGGCGATCAAAGCCGTTTACTAGCTGCGTTAGGTCGTCAAAATAATAGTGAACGTTGTCGATCATTCTATTCCTATTTTGCCCCTCAACACAAAAATATGTTTCTTCTTTTTCTTTTACTTTTTTATAAAGTTTATACAACGATAATATTTTGGTTTGAATTTTTCGGAGTAATTTATCGGCGATCGAAACCGTTCACTAGTAGCGTTAGGTCGTCAAAAAGGTAGTGAATGTTTTCAACCGAGATTGATTGTGAGTGTAATAGCTCAAAAAAAAAAAGAAAGAAAGAAAGAGGAAGAATGGGCGTTGCACCCCCCAACCACTGCACCTCTCGCCAACGCCACACCCACGCCCACGCCGTCGCCACCTCCGTTGCCGGTCACCGCCACCGCCACCGCCACTGCCACCGCCATCCACACCTGCCGTCACCGCCTTTGTCGTCGTTTCGCCGTCGCCGGACTCTCGCCTCCCTTCCTTCTCTCTCACGGTCTCTCTCTAACTCTCTATTATCTCTCTCTCTGTCCCTATATATATATATATATATATATATATATACGTATGTATACCACACCACAGCGCCACCACTATACAGTTACCGCCACAACCAGTAGCCACTGGCAACCCTAACTTCAGCGACCGCTAGACTCTCTTTCTCTCTCTTTCGATTTTCTCTTTCTCTGTCTATATATATGTATATATGTATATGTATACCCTCACAAGATTACCGAGAAAGAGAAAGAGAGACGAGGTGGCCGGAGACAGGCGAAAAGACAGCGAGGGGCGACGACGGGGTCGCCAGTGGTGATGGTCGGCGTGGACGGCACAATAACAGCGTCGGAGGTGGCCGGCGGTGTGTATAGCAGAGGCATCGGGGGGTGGGTTGACTGTATTGATATATATGTATATAATATATAACATTTATAAATATAATTTTGAGGCTAACAATTTACAAAATATCTGAGGGTATTTTAGCTATTTTAGCTTTTTCGTTAACGCCGTTTCACTGTAAGGGAGGTCAATATAATTTATCAAAAAATGTAAGATTAACTGTATTTGACCACAATCTCATGAGAGGCAAGTGTAATTTACCCTATTTTTTAATAGTGATATGTTACCTATTTTGGTGCGATGATATTTCATTAAAATGGAAAGATATGAGAATGAATATATATTAATTACTAAGTAGTATGAGGGAATATTTGTCAATGTTAAGTCACAAATTTTAAAAATGGGACCTTATGAAATAATCAAAAAATTAATTAGAGCGTATTCTTATAAATGTCCACTAAATAGGATTCCAAATTAAATTATCATTTTTTAATACTATGAAATAACAATTAAAATTATATATATTTAATAGTGTTTGGTTAATGGTATAAAACACAGAATAAGAGTTAGAATAATTGTTTTTGCTTGTAAAATAAGAAGGAAATATAATTTAAAAAGAAGAGGTAAGTTATTCCAAGAAAAAAAAAAGAAAATTATTAATTTCATGAATTCTACATTATTAATTCATCAAATAAAGAATTAGCCTGTGTTTGGGCTAACTTATTTTTGTGACTTTTTAGTTTAAAAGTCAAAAAAAATCAACTAATTTGACTTATTAGGCTTTTTTCTATTTTTGTTTTTACTTTTTTTACATGATTTGATATCTACTTTTTTACAAAAAAAATCAAAAAACCTAAAAATTACTAAAAAAAAGTTAGTTCAAATACAGGTTTAGTCTAAATCAATAGAAATAAACACAATATTAATTATCAAAATGACAAAATATAAAATGAATTTCTTTAATTATTTCTTGTTATCAATTGGTTTTTTAATGAAGTGTCAATGTTAAAACAGTGACCCCTAAAAATAAGAAAGTTAGTGTAAATAGGTTATCACTTGGTATGTCATATGGCATTTTATAACAATCATCAATTGTCGTGTTGCCTAATTATTGAAGAAAAATTATTAGGTAATATTAGGCTCTGTTTGATTCGTAGGATTAGACGTGAGATTGAATTATCAATCTCATGTCCTATTATATTCTCCCTTTGTTTGCATTTTATTAATATAGAATTAACAAGTCATTCATTTACGAAGCCATGACTTCGTGGGGTTATAAAATCCAGCAAATGAGATGGTTTAATTACTTTATTGCCCCCGAAATGATTTTGGGAAAGTAATTGAAATTAAAATCCTGTAAGAGTAGAAATGACACCACTAATGCTGAGCATCCCTCTGTTTTGTTGAACTTGATGGAAGTTGGATATATCAGTCATCAGGTTTAGCAATATGATTTGTCTGTTAAGGGTAAGATCGGAAGAATAAAAAAAATGAGCACTAATCTCACAACCAATCCTGTATATATTAATTACGAATCAAACATATCAAATTGGATTACATATCCAACTAAATCATTGGAAATAAAAAAATCCTTGTTAATTCCATGGGATTAGAAATCCCATCATTTTTAGTCCAAGCAATCAAACATGATCTTAGAGTATTATATGATATGCCTTATGTAATATTTTTTATAAACAAAAATATTTGATGTACATTAAGTGAATCACTCTTGCATCCCACTTGTAGGGTCTTTTAGATCAAACAAAAACAAATGTAGAGATGTGAAATATGTAAACGTGATCAAAAAACACAAAATGGAGAAAGACGAGATTGGGTGAATGAGAAGGCTAACTAAGTTTGGAATACCAGCAGTATGAATATATTCAGCAATCAAAATCTGATTGATTCGAAAACCTGACTATCCCTCCTATTTATAGTACTTAGAAGAGTTATGTTAGAATTCAGATAAGACTCTTTAAGAGATGTAATCGGATCATGAAAGATGATCTTTGGGAAATTAAGAGATTCTAGTCCGATAATCGACCAAGTAGTGTTCTATTCCAACTCAACTAGGTCGGCCACCAGACGCCCCGTGAGTCACTCGACCCACTCGAGTTCAGCGACCCAACCCACTTGGGTCGAGTCACCCGGGGTCACCCGAATGACTCGAGTGGGAGGGTCCCATAACTCGACAAGCCATTTTTCTTAGCCACCAAACCACGTCTTCCAACTTCCTGTGTAGGGTTGTACTACCACTGTCTTCATTGTCTCTGGGACAGTTTCGATTATCAAAAGAATCTACATTGATATAGTCTACGCTACATATGTCCTAACCTCGTTCAGTCTGTGCTGAACCACATAGTCAGTACTATGTCATCATGAATAAGTAACCAGAGCTATATTATAGTCTGTGTTATTTTCACGACCCGCGTCGTGACAACAATACAGTCAGTGCTGTCTACATGACCTGTGCCATGGCAATATAGTCGAGTAGTCAGGGCTACAGTCATAGTCTGAGTTGTGGTATGTCTTCACTTGTAGTCATGGCTATGCTTCATAGTATGTGCTATGGAATTTCGCATATCTTAACACGGTATATGGTTATACTAAGCAGTAACCTCAGTGATTCGGCTCAGTATTGCTCGAGCAAGTTACTACATTTGCTCGAGTACTCTGAATGCTGCTAATACAAGCGTCTTTTATCCACAGACAGACTAACTTACTTGAGTAACTTTGAGTCTAGTGACTCTATTCTAAATCACTCGATTTTTCTTATTCGACGTGTTCTCGCCCACCTGATCATTCGACCCATGAGCCCCCCTTAGTCCTCGTCGAGCTACTAGATTATTCGAGTGACTCGGCCGGCAACTCACTCAATCATTGAGCCTTCTACTTACTGAGTTAGTCAAAATAATTATTTGGACGATTGGCTTCCTCGTGTCATCTGGTAAAATGCGAATTGGTTAGTCCGTTTATTTCAGCCGTGCCACCCGACCTATTTATATATCATTCACTCGAGCATTGGCATTTATATGGACAATTCACTTATTTACTGTGAGCCATCTAAACCACTTAACTTATAAAATTGAGTCAATATTATTTCACCAAACGTATTTTTTACTACAATATTAAATCAAAATTTCATGTACACAATACAATGTGATACTGTGAAACTAATAATAAACACTAATTCAAAAGTAATTGGTCTATGCACAAATCACATTTAAAATAAGGCTTTGTTTGGGCTTTTTTGTCTAACTTTCGCCTATTTTTATTTTATCTAGATTTTTTCTTTTGGTTAAATTTTCTTACTTTTCATAATAGTCTCGAAGAGAGAAATCAGAAAGAATTTGGTCAAGAAAATGAAAAATATTACTAAAAATAAAAATAAATAACATAAAAATTAACTCAGTAGATTATTTTCGTTTTTTCTTAAACTTTATATTGTGGTCAAAAGATTATTGTTTCTTCAGTTCATCTATATGATAGGAGCCTAAAAAATATAATAATTTTATTAAATAATAACAAAAATTTACTACAAATGAAAATAAAAAAATATAATAAAATAAATACATCATTATTATGTGGTCTAAATACATGTAACAAACGTCCTTCAAATATAAAAAAAAAATGATCCAAAGTACCACCCAACACCGTCCATCCCAACAAACACTGATATTTTCCGTTCTGTCCCTATCAAAGAACATTATTATGATCACTACAATCTCCATTTTGTATTTAGAAAATCAACAAATCAGAATAATTATAATTTGTGTGCATATATGTATATATATAGTTCAAAATTTTTAAAATATTTTCTCACTTATCAAACACATTTTAAAAGAGTAGCGAAAATTAGTTTAATTTTAAATCATATGATCAAAAGTTAATATATATTTCTTGTCTTAACACATTTTTAAAAAAGAGTGATTGAAATTAATTTAAGATTATATCTAAGGTTAACTCAGATTTTTAAAGATATCTTTTAACAGTTAGATTAATTTTATTATTTTTAGCTCTTGCTTACTTCTCTTCTCTCTTTTTTTTTTTCTCTCATTTAACAAATTAATTTTAAATTCTCAACTCTCACATTTAAATAAATTCATTTTAAACTTAGATATACTACGTACACACGCACAATGCATAACGTACCGAATAATGCACTACAAACTTACGTGGCAAATAAACAAGCAACAAGAGCCCATGCACCTTTTGTATTTCATTAGTTTAATTCACCAACTCAATTACAAGTTGCGGAGAGGTATGTAGTGCAAAATAAAAATACTATGTGAACATATAATATGAGACTCACACAATATGAAAAGAGTGTGTTCAAACTTGTGAATAGATCTATGCATGTAGCACCATAGATGGACCTAAGGGGGGCATAAATGGGTGACCGCCTCCCCAAGATTTTAAAAAAAACTCACTATTACAATAGTATTAGTTTAAAATATTTCATAATTATATAGGTTTGTCGCTCTAAGATTTTTTTAAAAATTTAATATATACTCTCTTAAAATCTTACAAAAACAAATCACCCCTCCTAAATTAAAATTCTGCGTCCGTCCCTGTATAGCACTGCTTTAATTATTCTCTCTTTAAGACAGGGTTGGCCGTGGGTTAGGGGTGAAAAACATCTGCCTAGATTTTTATCAAAATTTAGGGGAACAATTTAGATTTAAATTTAGTATAAGTATATTTAAATTTATTTCTAGTCGAACACAAATTATTGAATAAATATATTTTATTGTTAAAAAACTTTATAATGCATAAGTTAAAAATTTGATGTATAAGTAGTATTATATTGCATTTAACTTGTTCTTTAAATTGAACTGTGTTAAAATATGACTACAACCATATTTTGTCTGCTTTAATTTTTAAAATTTATCTTAAAACTTTATTGGGACCTTATATTACAATAGCACTCCGAGTTTTGAAATTCTCAAGATCAACCCTTCTCTGAACAAAACATATTCATCATCTCTCTTTCTTCGTTCATTCTTTCTACGAACTATCGTTGTACCACCATTAACTTTATGCATCAAATTATGTTTGACAGTGCTTTTAAACAAGAGCAGTTCAGTAGGGTACATATATATATATATGAGACAGGACAAAATCCGAGCAAAGCCACTTGGCTCCATGTGTGATGCCGTTCGGCACTGCAGGCCACCTAGACCTTGACCATGCCGTCCTAGCAGGCGAAGCATGCCGAGCACCAGGAGCAAGGATTATCGAGCTTTGGAGCTTGGGGCAGGCGAGTTCAAGCCTCAGTTGTAAGATTCGGCCCAAACTCCGGGTCTAACTAAAGACTCGAGGAGAAAGTGTTTGGCATGCACATCTAAGCAACATGCGATGAGGGGCCTCAAAAGCTGAGCTCAGGCATCATACATGGTAATTAGTACACACGATACGCTTATCAAAGAGGTGACGCTTATGATAAGGGGCTTAGGGCAGTTGAACCAACCCTAGGGTTATGGTGTCAAGGGAGGATAACCTAGCTCAAGCTAGGTATAGGTACAAATAGACATCTTGATATAATAAGAGGAACTTACAGAAATGATAGCGATAATAGGTCACCATCAGATTGACAGCTAAGTCTTAATCAAAGTGGGAGAGAACAACCCAACTTGTTTGGGTCGGGTCGGATCCTTATGGCTGGTCAAGTATGATTTTTCTCTGCAAATAGCCCACACACTTGAAGGCAAAGGTATGCACTCTAAATCATTAGAAAAAACTCTGCTAATTTGTTCTCTTGAGCTTTCCTCTCTCTAAATCCTGTCAGACTTTATCATCGGAGGGTCCATCGATAAAAGTTGTCGACGGGTATCTCACCGCTTTCTTGTGTAGGGACTCATGGCCGCGCCCTGGACTGTTCAACCAAGTTGGATGGGTACTGTAGATCCCTAACTTAATTCTTTATAATTTGGGGCCATTTATGGGAAATTCTACTAAGAATTCCTCCATGGCCATAAAATTCTACTAAGAATTCCTCCATGGCTAGCCGGGGTAACCATGCCTATGAAGAGTTGAGAGAACAACACGCACCGCGTGCGGAGGCATCACATGCAACTCACCATTGAAGGAAACATCTTGTCTATTCCGAAATCTATATCGGTGGATCTAAGATCAACTAGAGAAGAGAGCAAACCCATGCTTGTAGCTCTCACGAAACTACTCCATCTGAAGGGGACTACCCACCACGCTACTCAATGCAGCAGGTGGTGGAGGAGTATCACAGGTTGAACTAACTAGGCGAGGTCAACAGCTGGTCAGGCTCCAGCGAGAGCTTCACGAAGCAAGAGTTTACATGAACCAGGAACAGCCACTAGAAGTTTAGTCCGACCACCAATGATTCAACAGAGACCCAATAAGAGACCTTGATCGTCCCCAAGCTAGTCGAAATAGAAGAATGAGGGAACCTCCACTCGAGCGGCGAGATGAGACCTCAGACAAGAGTCGTATTTTGGGCTCAAAAAGGAGGAGGTAAGGACAGACATAAACCTCCAGTAACACGCATGCACCAGCAGCACACCCTTAAGAGCAGGAATGCCAAGCTGGGCAAGAGCTCGGGCATAATGACATGAAGGAGGAGCTCGAACAGTGGCTGCACCTTCATCTTGAAGGGAGGTTACAGCCGACCTTAGAAAGATCGACCAAAGAAGTTTCTAATATCAGCCTCCTCCTTCACCAGAGAGGTGGACGGAGCAGATCCATCCAGGAAGTCCCAGCCACCAAAATTTAATTTCTACGATAGAAAGGCAGACCCTATGGGACACATAAGGCACTTCAGGAAGATGATGGATCTCTAGAATGGGAACAACGCCTTGATGTGTAGAATATTTCCCTCAAGCTTGGGTGAAGTGGCGTTGCGCTGGTTCGACAAATTGCCTCCTGGGTCGGTTGGGAGTTGAAAACAGCTGGTCGAGCTATTCGCAATGAGGTTCATAACCAACAACAAACAGCTTAGAGAGATTAACTCCCTGCTCAACCTTAGAAAGTTAGAAAACGAAAGCCTAAGGTTTTATGCTCGGCGCTACTCAGAGACGTTCAACAACATTGACGACTACAATGAGCAACTTGTTGTGGCTTTTTTTAAGTTCGAGCTGAGAAAAACCCACAAGCTGAGGCACTCTCTGACCAAGAGGCCAGCTCAGGGCATGGTCGAGCTAATGTTGCGGATAGAGTAATATGAAAATATTGAAGAGGATATGAGAGAAACACTCAATGAGGCGTTTGACCAAGCTGTACAGAAGGAGGGCAAAAGGCTAAAAGGAAGCCTAAAAGAGAAAGGGAGCGAGAGGTGCCAAATGGAATTTACAAGGTGGCTATCACGGTGTTCAAGGTGCCTATTCATAAACTCCTCCACCAAATCAAGGACAAGCCTTAGTTTGTCTGGCCCGTGAAGATGGTCACCAACCCGAGCAAGAGGGACGAGAAGAAACGTTGCTCTTATCACAGGGAGCACGGACACTTTAGAGGTCGTTGCTGGACATTCAGAAAGTTCTTGGAAGATTAGGTAAAGGCTGGGATCCTCGGGCAATACATTGATAAGGAAAAGACCCGAGCTGAGCAACCTGTATCAACTCAGGTCAAGCAAGTGGTAGGCACATATGAGTTGGCAGGTGTGATTAACGTCATACATGCAGCTCCCAAGCCCGAAACATGGAACGAAATAATGAGGGGAAATCGGGAAGCGGCGCACAAGCAAAAGGTCATGCAAACCCAGTTTGGGCAAAATGGCCCGAGCAGAAAGAAGAACTCGGGTAATGAGTACTCGGTCGGGGATCTGACTTTTACCGATTCTGACATGGAAGGGATTGAGCACCCGTACAATGATGCACTTGTCATAACTTTTTGGATTGGAAAATACGATGTGAAGCGTATCCTAGTCGATCAAGGGAGCTCGACAAATGTGATGTACTCTGACCTTTTCTTCAAATTGAGGCACAACAAAGAGGATTTGCATAAATTCTATACCCCCTTAGTCGGGTTCAACGGTCAGCCGATCCTCCCTACGAGTCAAATCACACTCCCAGTCAAAGCTGGAACGTAGGTCAAGAGCATTGAGTTTTTAGTAGTAGATGTGCCATCCTCATACAATGCTATAATGGGGAGGACATGGCTCCACCAGCTGAAGGCTGTCCCCTCCGCGAATCACCAGGTCCTCAAGTTCCCAACATTGAAAGGAGTGGAGACGATCAGAGGGGACCAAACTGCGGCCAAGCAATGTTTTATGGCTGCTATTCGAAAAAAAGCCAGTTCATTTAATAAGGATGACCATGTTTGCGTAATGGAGATGCAAAATAGACCACTTCTGGAAAATGTGAGGAGAGTATCAACAGAGAAGGTTGTAGAACCACTAAAGAAGGTCGTGCTAGAGGAGGACGATCCAGATCGTTTCTTCTTGCTTGGCTCAAGCATGGCCGAGCAAGAGAAAATCGACCTAGTAGACTTCCTGAAATCAAATGTGGAGGTGTTTGCTTGGACATCCTATGAGATGTCGGGCATCGATCCCGAGGTCATACAACACAGGCGGAGTGTTAACCCAGTTCATAAGCTAGT
Organism: Heliamphora pulchella; assembly: GCA_032270985.1. Classification (NCBI taxonomy): domain Eukaryota; kingdom Viridiplantae; phylum Streptophyta; class Magnoliopsida; order Ericales; family Sarraceniaceae; genus Heliamphora; species Heliamphora pulchella. Next base: position 13,087 of record JAULJZ010223768.1, read on the forward strand.
CGTCCAACGAATGAGAAGGTCTTCGGCCCAGCACTTAGAGGCTGTACTAGAGAAAGTTGAGAAGCTGCTCGAGGCAGGAGCAATCAGAGAAGTACACTACCCCCTTTAGCTGTCCAATACCATTGTCGTTAAGAAAAAGAACGAAAAGTGGAGGATATGCATAAATTTTACTGACCTGAACAAAGCTTATTCAAAAGACTCATTCCCCCTACTCAAGATTGACTAGCCAGTGGACTCAACAGCAGGGCACAGAAAGATGAGCTTCTTAGACGCTTACCAAGGATACCACCAGATTGCTTTGAGCTTGGATGGCCAAGAAAATACCAGTTCCATCACCCCCCGAGATTTGTATTGCTACAATGTAATGCTTTTCGGACTGAAGAATACCGGGACAACTTACTAAAGGCTGGTCACCAAGATGTTCCAACCTATGCTTGGTCAAAACATTGAAATTTACATAGACGACATGATGGTCAAGACCACGCAAGAACACAGTCATCTTGCCGACCTAAACAACATCTTCGAGGTATTGAAAATTTACAAGTTAAGGCTTAATACTTCTAAATGCGCTTTTAGAGTACAGACAGAAAAGTTCTTGGGGCACTTAGTGAGTAGACAAAGAATCGAAGCCGATCCTGACCAGATAGTAGTAATACAGAACATAACAACTCCCAAAAATATTGACAAAAATACAAAGACTAACGAAAATGGCGGCAACATTGAACAGGTTTATCAGCCGATCATTAGATAAGTGTCATCTATTCTTTCAGTTATTAAAAAAGGGTAAAGATTTTGTCTGGAGGGATGAGTGTGACCAGGCGCTCTAATGATTGAAGGAGTACCTGAGCACGGCTCCTCTTCTCTCTAAACCCCTGGTCGGGGAAGAGCTGTACGTATATCTTTGCAGTTTTTGAGCACTCAGCTAGTGCGGTCCTGCTCAGGCTAGACGTAGCCGAGAAGCTCCCCATCTACTATGTCAGCCACACCTTCTTGGATGGCGAGACAAGATACTTGCCACTAAAAAAGTTTGCACTCGCCTTGGTCATGGCATCTCAAAAGCTAGCGCACAAGATCGTAGTCCTGATTCACACCGCTCAAAGCTCTGCTGCACAGGGCAGATTTTTCGAGGAGAATAGCAAAATAGGGGGTTGAGCTTGGTGAATACAATATTGAGTTCAGACCAAGGACTGCAATCAAAGGGCAGGTCCTCGCGGACTTCATAGCATAATTCTCCAGACAAGGTACGCTGATCAACCCAGACCCAACCATGCTCGAGTCTGAGATGGGGGCAAGGATGACAACACGGGAGTAGAAAAAAATGGAGAGTCCAAAGCAAAAGTGCAGAAATGAAAGCTGTACACCGATAGCGCTTCAAATCATAAAGGTTCTAGAACATGAGTGGTTCTCATCTCTCTGGAAGAAGCCATGATTGAACACTCCATTAGATTGGGATTTTTAGCTTCTAATAACAAAGCAAAGTATGAAGCACTGTTAGCTGGCCTCAAGAGTACCAAGCTACTGAGCATCAGAAAGCTGGAAGTTTTTTGTGATTCCCAGCTAGTGGTAAATCAACTAACTGGGTAGTATAATGCCCAAGATAGCAGGATGGCCACTTACCTTTCCATAGCTCTCGAGCTAGTTAAGGGATTCGAGGAAGTGCAAATAGAGAAGATCAACAGAGAGGGGAACTCCCATGCTGACGCCCTAGCAGCCTTAGCTTCGACAACTAAGCTCGGGCTAAAAAGGACGATAGAAGTGCAGAAATAGGAAAGCTCAAGCACCGAGATGGGAGCACAACAGGTTTGTGCTATAGAAGACAACCAAGAGCCTAGCTGGATGGATCCCATCATCAGATTTCTCAACGATAGTCAACTCCCAAAAGATAATAAGGAAGCACACAAAGTCAGGCATATAGCTGCTCGATTTTGGCTATCGCTTAAGGGTCAGTTATATAACAGATCCATTTCAGGGCCATACTTATTATGCGTCCACCCAAACAAAGTTCAAGATTTCTTATACAAGCTAAATGAGGGGATATATGGAGGACACACAAAAGGAAGATCTATGGCATACATAGCTATTAGCCAAAGTTACTGGTGGCCTTATATGCAAAAGGATGTCCAAGTATATTCGAAGAAATGTGAGAAGTGTGAGAGGTACGCACCCTTGCACAGACAGCCTGTTGAGGACCTTAACCTTATCACAAGCCCATGACCTTTTGCACAATGAGGACTGGACATTGTTGGCCTATTGCCTAAGGCACCCAATAATAAAAAGTTCATAATCGTGGCAATAAACTATTTCTCAAAATAGGTTGAGGCTAAACCCTTAACCAATATTAGAGATGTGGACGCTAAGAAATTTATATGGAAGAACATCATCACCAAGTTTGGTATTCCACGTTCCATAGTTGCAGATAATGGAAAGCAGTTTGACAGCTCTCCGTTCAAGATATTCTATTTAAGTTTGGGAATAAAAAATTATTTCTCAGCATCCTCGTTCCCGCAAAGCAATGGTCAAGCAGAGATCTCGAACAAAACACTCCTATCAGGACTCAAAAGAAAACTGGAGAAAGCAAAGGAAAATGGGTGGACGAGCTCCCCTCGGTGCTATGGACATACCGAACAACTCCTAGAAGTTCAACAGGGGAAACACCATTTGTTATGGCCTATGGCTTGGAAGCAGTAATCCCTCTAGAAGTGGGACTTCTTACCATCAGAACTAAAACTTTCGTGTTTGGAAACAACAGCCTCAGCATAGCTCAGGACCTGGATCTAGTCGAGGAAATGAGGGAACGAGCTCTGGTCAAGCTAGCAGTTTACCAACAATAGCTCTCAAAATTCTATAACAGGCACAGCAACCACAGAAACTTTCAGGTCAGCGAATTAGTGCTCAGAAAGGTCCTTCTCAATACAAAAGATCCCCTTGGTTGCAAGCTCAGCCTAACCTGGGAGGGCCCGTACAAGGTCGTATCAATTGCAAGAACGTGAGCCTACAGATTAAAAGATTTTGAAGGAAAGCAAATCCCATGACTTTGGAATGCTTAGAATTTAAAAAAATTTTATCACTAGAGCTTGAGTTGTAAATTGTTTTTTAGATGATAAGTGAAGAAATATTTCTTGAAAACTTATAAAAATTGCCCGGCGATATCTCAAAAAAGCCCTAGCACGGCTAAGTAAGTAAAAGTCTCGATTGACCTCGAGTCAAACTTGGGCAAGAAAGCCCTAGTACGGCTAGGCAAGTAAAAGTTTCAGTTAACCTCGAGTCAAGCCTAGGCAAGAAAGGCCTAGCATGGCGAGGCAAGTAAAAGTCCCAGTTAACCTCGAGTCAAGCTTGGGCAAAAAAGTCCTAGCACAGCTAGGCAAGTAAAAGTCTTAGTTGACCTCGAGTCAAGCCTTGGTAAAAAGGCCCTAATTGATATCAATAAATACCTACATGGTAATTTTGAGATTTCTATATCTTCTGCTGAAAGAGATCGTCAGACCATTTTGAGACCTCAATAGCCCAGCTAGTCACCAGAGGTCCAGGTGATCTCCAAAGATTATCATGGACACAAGTATCCTAACTCGGCAAGATGAAAGACCTAGTTCGGCTAGGTAGGGTGTCTAGCTCGGCTAGTCACTAAAAGTCCAGGTGATCTTCAAAGATCATCGAGTTCACGAGTATCGTAGCAAGGTTAGATGAAAAACCTAGTTCGGCTAGGCATGGTGTCTAGCTCGGCTAGTCCCAAGAGGTCTAGGTAATCTTCAAAGATTATCGATGGACACAAGTGTTCTAGCTCGGCTAAATGAATGACCTAGTTCGACTAGGTAGGGTGTTTAGCTCGGCTAGTCACCAGAGGTTCAAGTGATCTCCAAAGATCATCGATGGACACGAGTATCATAGCACGACTAGATTAAAGACCTAATTTGGCTAGGCATAGTGTCTAGCTTGTCTAGCCACCAAAGGTCCAAGTGATCTCTAAAGATCACGAGCATCCTAGCTCGACTAGATGAAAAACCTAGTTCAGCTAGATGAAGGAAGAATGTAGAAAGTAATGCTAGAAAAATTGCAAAGTAAATGTGTAGAAATTTGAACAAGAAACTTCTTCCCATTAAAACAAAAGAAAGTGCAAGTACAGGTGTGGTGGGCCAACCCAACAAATGAAATACGAAAGTTATGATGTTTAATTATACTCATTTAATGAAAAAATAGTAATAAAAAAATAAATAACTATATATATATTATTTATTTAATTATGACATAAATACCAAAATTTATTATAAGGGTTTAAAACCAATTAAAGATTGTAATCGGTGGTTAAAAACCATTTAAGCCTAACATTAAGAGTCCCTTATTGCCTTGTCTTTAGAATATATATATATATATATATATAAATAAGTGCACTAGATTTTGTTTTGCC
>JAULJZ010223778.1:0-40729 GCA_032270985.1 Heliamphora pulchella
TATATATATTCCAAATATTCTCCAAGGTTCGTGAAGCTTTTAAACTCATCCCAATAGCCTGCTCGAGCGGACCCCCACCGCTCGAGTGGGGATTCCTGAACTTAAGTCTCAGCAAAGTTTCTTGAACTAAACTCAAATCTCCATCCTCACTCTTATTATCTCATTTCAATTTTTTCCATAAATATGTTGTTAATATTAATCAGAATTTCATATCTTAAGAATCATTTCACAACTCATTAAGTCGATCGCAAACACATAACTGAAAGCAGAGGACAACAAAATAAACACGTATCGGGTTGTTATAAGGTAGACCTTTATATCTTGATCAGTGAATCCTACTTGATGCGGGTTTTGACAATGGGACATATGCGTTTTGAGTCGTGTTACATCCTAAGCAGTATCACGTCTTAAGCTAAACTGCCGCTATACGTCGTAGTGATCGGGAACGCTGATGTATGAGAACCTAATGTACGGCAACATAATGGTACCATTCAGATTGTTGTATCGAGTATGAATAAATTTGGGTCATGTATGTCCTGAGCCGTATTACGTCTTGAGCCATATCACGTCTTGAGCCGAACTGTCGCTATATACCGCAGTGATCGGGAACGCTGATGTATGGGAACCTAACGTACGAGAACATAATGGTGCCATTTGGATTATTGTATTGGATATGTTTAGTTTGGGCTGTGTACGTCTAGAGCCGTGTTACGTCCTAAGCCGTATCATGTCTTGAGCCGAACTACCACTATAAGCCGCAGAGATTAGGATCGCTGACGTACGGGAACCTAATGTACGGGAACGTAACGGTGCCACTTGGATTATTATTTTGGGTATGAATGGCATTGAGCCATGTACATCCTGAGCCGTATTACGTCCTAAGTCGTACCACTTCTTGAGCCGAACGCCCGCTATATGCCGTCGTGATTGGGAACGTTGGTGTGTGGGAGCGTAATATACGGAAACATAATGGTACCACTCAAAATTTGATTTGTTGGTTTGTAATCGAATTAGGCAAATGCACTTGCATCACATCCATTTCCATCACATACCTGTATAATTGTTCTTATATATGCTTGCCATGCCATAACTGTGAAACTTGTCTGTCTCCATGACTTTAAATTTGTATTGGGTGTTTTGTGATATGCGTTGTAGAATATTTTGTTGTGAGTTTGGTTAGAAGGTTTAGAGAGTTTTCTTCTGGGCTTTGGCTCATGACATTTGTGCCACTGGTGAATAGTACCTGGAGGAAGTCATCCTAGAGGGAGAAGAATTTGAAGGGCAAGACGAGTTCCAGGAGCAGGAGAATCCTGACGATGCTTGCTGAAGATTTCAGTCGTCTCCTTTTGTTATTTTTGTTCAGTTTCCCCGTGCTTATTGTAATTTTTGAAAATTTTTAGTGAAACTCTAATTGTTATATACTTTTGAACAGTTTAGAACTCTTAATGATGTAATATTTATGATATGTAAATATGAATGAATGGTTAGAATATTCCCCCTTATCTGTACTTATGTATGTCCCGAAGTGCCCGGAGGACGGGACGTCACAGTTGGTATTAGAGCCCAGGTTTAGTGAACCTTCAGGCCTTGGGTTTTGGAAAACCATGCGTTCTGTCGCCTTGGAGCTCTATAGGATGTGTTGTATTAATTATTATTATCATCAATACATTTTAAGAACTAAAATCTGCTTCGTCTAGGTCTTATAGCGAGTCATGTTAGGATGTTACCGAGATTAGAAGCAGCAGGAAATCTACCTGCAAAGGACGAGTAAGAGCATCGATATCGAAGACCAAAGATTCATACAAGGAGTTATCTTATTTTAAGGGGGGTAAACAGGAGTACGTACCAGTAGAAGTTTTAGATATTTCTTCAAGAGACACCGTTAAAACCCCAAATGACCACTCAATTTGTGTCAACGGTGACTGCTTTAACCGTGGCCATTTAACCTCATCCAACATTTCTTTTGAACTATCTGGAAATCTTCCCTTGAATCTTAGTAAATGACTTGTTCACCTTTGCTAAGCCGTTCTAAACCCTAGCCACATATTGTGCAGTCTAGTACATCATTCGAAATCCATGGATAAACGTTTAACCACTTGCCACCCCAGGTCGCCTTTCTTAAAACCAAGATCGATGAGAAACGATAGTTATTAGAGTTTAGCGCTTCAACGAGAAACTTGGATCGTGCATATCCTGAGAAGAACCACCTAGCGCATCATCGAGTCGCAAGGCATATCTCTACCTGGATTTATAGCACAGAATGCCTACCAATGTCTGTGCTTAACATATTTTGAAGATCAATAACCCCGACTACAAGAACTACTAAGTAGGAGCTCATACAACATATCTAATGGAGACCTACACTAAGGTTCCTATCGCCATCACTGAAAAAGTTCGCATAGGACTTAAAGGGGTGTGGCACGTGGAAGTGCAATGGAAATGCTACGAAACTTGGGAGAAACATGGGACTATGCGGTCAAAGTCTGATGGTTTTATCCACACCTATTCTGGTTGGGCCCCTATGTGTTATATACCTCGCTCTTTGCAATCGTTCTAACCATCAACCAGTTATGTACTCGAACTTGAATGCTATGAAATACAAATGAATAAATCTTAAATTAACTCCACAAGATCCTAAAACCTAAAGATAATCAAGATTTTAAAAAGATGGCTCACAAGCCACAACACCTTCCCGCTTTATTTAAGATGGCAGGTAGACGACCTAACCATCAACGGCCAGCAGATGAACCTATAGACGAAGAAGCGCCAGGGTTAGCCCAGGTCTTACGTGAACTTTTTGCCAATATTAATCGTCCACATGTGCGTGATTGAGCATGGTTCTTATTAGAACTCAAAAATCAATGAGCCCCTACGTTTTAGGGGGAAGCTGAACCAAGGATGGCCGAAGAATGGTTGAGTGCCATCAAGAAGTTATTTAATTCCATGGGAGTGCAGACAGATGCCGATAAAGTAGCTCTAGCAGCACACCTATTGAAAGGACAGGCCGACTACTGGTGGTTTATGATTGACAACACCCAAGATGTAGCAACTCAAACTTGGAATTAGTTTGAACAATTATTTTTGAAAAAGTACTTCCCAACTCCCTTCCGACAGGGACAAGTCAGAGAATTTTTTGAGCTAAAAGAAGAATCCATGTCAGTAACCCAGTACATTAATTGCTTCGAAGAGTTGAGTCGATTCGCCGCAACCATCATACCTGACGAGGAATTAAGGGCACGAAAGATCGAGTGGGGCCTAGAACCTTCGACCCGAACTAGAGTCATCTACTTATAGTTTCCAACGTACACTCAAGTAGTACAAGCCGCCCTATTGGCAGAAACAGAGTTAGCCGATTCTAGAAGGATTTTGAGTCAGAGAAAGGAGAGTACTAGTCAAGGAGGGCCACTTAGGAACAATAGGGTATCTATTCCCAAAAAGCCGTACCACCCGGCGGACAGACCAAGGCAAGCAAGGGGTCAACATTCAAAGGTGAGGCTCTGTTATGAATGCAGTCAGCCCAGGCACAAAAATTCACAATGTCCACAGCTTGGACTGAAGAACTGGGGAAATCAACCACAGCAATGGAAACAACTGCAACCTCAATCGGAAGGGCACCAACAACATATCCAAGCTGCCAGGCCTTTTGTCGATGATCATAGGTACGCTCGTATTCGCAACTCGGGGATATATGTTAGTTTAGATTTGTTACATATTTACAAGAAAGGGGACACATGTAGCATAAGGCTTTAGGCTAACGTATAGCTAGTCAACAACCCCACGACATAGGTATGCAACGTTACATTTGAAAGTTCTCGTAGAAGTCGGTTTAAGGTTCTTGCAAGACAAAGCAACCATTACTCAAGGTATTGAACGTCTAAGCCCGACCCTGTTCACACCCTCAATAAAGAATGACTCAAGTAAAAATGCACACAACTTCAAAGAGAAGTGGTGCTAATAAGCCATCCCCAACGTTTTCACACGATGATGTACAAGACGAAATTTTGGGGACAAAATTTATTTAAAGGTGTAGTTTGTAACGACCTGGTTTCGACCCTAGTTGTAATAACCCGATTAATCGATAATGACCCGTGCAAAGACCAAGCCTAAACCCTAAGCATTAGTGATAGAAAGCCCATGAGGCCAAAGAACATGAAAGAAGTTTAAAACTCTAACTCGACTCGGAAATCCTGAGTTTAACCCAAAAACCCTAAATAGGTCCAAAACTCAAGCAACAAAACCTTAACACCCGGAGAACCTTCTAATGTTCTAAATTAAGTAATTATCATGAAATAATGAATTAAAGATAAAAAAATTCTGATAACTAAAATAAAATGACCGTTTTGCCCCGAGTACAACAAAAAATCTTAAAAATTCAAAGTTTGACACATGGACACCCTAAATTAAGGATTTAAGTACAATTAAGTAGTAAAAGATAAAATAACATCAAAAATAACAAAAATACCCCTTAGTGGCTGGCCACATTGGAAGTTATGCCAAAAGTAGCTTTTTGCTTTCTTTATGCTTAAAAAGATGAGAAATATATCAAATCAAGCATTATGATGATTCAACACTTGTTGAATAAGTAATATACATAATAATATGGTATTATAGGTTAACAAAAGTAAACAAATCATTATTGAAGTTCACACACAATAAAATAAGTCAAAAAGTCATATATTGTCAAACTAGCTTAATTTAACTTAAAAAACTACATCTATTTAATCAATTGCTATGAAAACTATGAAAATTCATGAGAATACTAAATTTATCATAAAAATACTAATATAATAGGTTTTAGTAGGAAAAGACACCAAAAAGATATATAAAATTAAATTTTAAAGCATTTTCTTGCACAAAAGGGCACGCAAACCAAGGAAAACCCCCATGATTAATTGAGATTAGATTTGTTGTCCCCCAAAATGACCCTAGCTATATTTCCCTTCTCCAAATATGATGTATAAGCCTCAAAACTTGCACCATGTCAACTCATATCAATTCAACCCATGTGAAGTGGAAGAGAAAAAGGAGAAAAAAGGTACTTACAATTAATTTTGTGTTCCCTAAGCCTTCCCTATATAAACCAAGCCAAATAACCTCCCTCTCCTCTTCATTGTTCTTCCACATAGAGAGAGAAAGGTTTGGCTGAGTGTTCTTGAGATATTCCACAAGTTTGAGAGAGAAAAGAAGGAGAAAGAAGGAGGAGAAGAAAAAGGAACCAAGGAGTGGTGTTTCTCTAAAAGCTAAGTCCTTCCATACCACCATCCCTTGAGCCCTCAAAAAAGTAAGTAAAATCTCTAAACCTTATGTCTAATATCCCTCAACTCATCTCTTTAAACACTTTAAAAATCGAGAACCGGAAACAAATCGAAAAGGAGTCGTAGTTGAAGATTAGGGGCTGTTGCGTTTTTGGTTGATATGAGATGTTGTTGTGTGTTGTTATTTTTGATTTTGATGGCTTAGAAATGTGTTGGAACCTTGATATTCATGTCTAAAATACAAGCATGCAAAAAAATGGAACAAAACCTTGACAAATCACAAGTAGGAGACTTGAACACATAAGGACTTGATTTTTGAGAACTTTGATGTTTCTGTCCTAAATTTTGGAACACCATAACTCAACATAGAAAATTGATCTAAACATGGTCTTTATGTCCAGATTTAGAATTTTGTGTTACCTTTCATTCAAAGTTGGTTTCAACCCATTTGAGTAACTAGAACTTGTGATATTGCAATATTACCAAAGTGTGTCATTTTCTGACCAGTCAACACAACTGAACTAAAAACCCTAGTTTTCAATGAGATCCGAGTCTTGGCCAAAACATACAAGTTGTAGAAAACATGCATATCTTGCTACCCAAGAACATGTAACATAAAAAGTTGAGTTTTGATATGTAAACACCCCTTTGAAACTCTCTGTTGTGTTCAGCCCTCAAAGGACACTTCTGTCACTTGTTTTTGTGTAGCTCAAAACTCCTATTTTTAGTGACCTATTCCAACCATGGTCTACATGAACATTGTATATATCATATTGAAATATCTTGTATCCAAAAATCAGGCATTGAATCCTTGGGAAGCTCCCTCAAAATCATTTAAACTCTCTATCCAAAACTGGCCCTGCTGAGTTTTGGCGGCTGACAAAACCTATTTTCTAAAATGGCCTAAACTTCTAACTTATTCCAAATAACTACCCTTAGCACTAAACATGAAACTTGTAGGAGACATGTTGAAATAGAACATATCAAAAAATGGGCTCATTGAGACTTGATCGGATACCCAAAAACCAAGACCAATTGAGGCATATTTTCAGTAAAATCTTAAGAAAAGTGCTGAATTGTTTTCGCTTAGGATGTTTTATTCACCCATTTGTCTTAGGTTTTGGCCTTGTTCTTAAACATAAGAGTTGTAGGAAATATTTGTATTGAAATGGTGTTTAAAAATCATTGCTTGACTCCAAGTCTAGATGCCCCAAAACACAGCTGATCATTTTAATTTAATACTCAATTTTAGCCTTAAAAGTTGATAAGTGTGATTTGAGTATCCTTTGCTGTGAAACTCAAGTTTTATATCATGATTAGTTGATTAGTGTTTATTTGTGAATGTATGAAAATTAGAACGCATGCCATTGTTAGTTGTGCTTCAAAATATAAATTGTTATACCATGAGCATTGTGATTGTGGCACTAGAGACAGCTTGTAGGTTACCCCTTGTATGTTTTTAAATTGTATCTTGATATGGTTGAGGTGGGGGAAGCCAGACCTTTATATCTTAATCAGTGAATCCTAGTTGATGGGGGTATTGACAATAGGCCATATGTGTCCCGAGCCATGTTATATGTCTTGAGCCGTATCGCGACATGAGCTGAACTGCCACTATACGCCGTAGTGAACGAGAATGCTGATATACGGGAACCTAACATATGGGAACGTAATGGTACCATTCATATTGTTGTGTCGAGTATGAATAACTTTGGGTCATGTATGTCCTGAGCTGTGTTACGTCCTGAGCCGTATCACGTCATGAGTCGAACTACCACTATATGCGGTAGTGATCAGGAACGCTGATGTACAGGAACCTAACATACGGGAACATAATAGTGCCATTCGAATTATTATATTAGATATGTTAACTTTGGGCCGTGTACATCTTGAGCTATGTTACGTCTTGAGCCGTATCACGTCTTGAGCTGAATTACTGCTATAAGCCACAGTGATCGAGAACGCTGATGTACGGTAACCTAATGTACGAGAATGCAACGGTGCAACTTGGGTTATTGTGTTGGGTATGAATAACTTTGGGCTATGTACGTCCTGAGCCATATTACGTCCTGAGCCGTACCACATCTTGAGCCGAACGCTTGCTATATGTTGCTGTGATCGGGAACATTGGTTTATGGGAGCCTAATGTACGGGAATGTAATGGTACCACTCGAGATTTGATTGGTTGATTTATAATCGGGTTGGAAAAATGCACTTGCATCACATCCATTTACATCACATACCTATATAATTATTCTTATATATACTTTCCATGTCGTAATTGTCAAACTTGTCTATCCCCTTGACTTTTAATTTTTATTGGGTGTTTTATGATATGCATTGTAAAATATTTTGTTGTGAGCTTGGTTAAAAGGTTTATGGAGTTTTTTTTTTAGGCTTTGGCTCATGGCATTCGTGCCACATGTGAGGAGTACTTTGAGGAAATCGTCCTAGGGGAGAAGAAGAATTTGAAGGGCAGGATGAGTTCCAAGAGCAGGAGAATCCCGACGACGCTTGTTGAAGATTCAGTCGTCTCCTTTTGTTATTTTTGTTTAGTTTCCCCGTGCTTATTGTAATTTTTGAAATTCCTTGGTGAAACTATAATCGTTATATACTTTTGAATAGTTCAGAACTCTTAATAATGTAATATTTATGATATGTAAATATGAATAAATGGTTAGAATATTCCTCTTATCGATGCTTATGTATATCTCGACGTGCCCGGAGGACAGGATGTCACAAAATGATTGTACCAAATACTTTAGGGACTTGTACCTTATGCCATGTGGAGTGTTTTGCCATGCTATAAGTAGTTATACTTCAAGATATATGTTGTACAATCTTGGAATTGTCACCATTACATTCATAACATCTTGAAGTGTATCTTGTATATATTATTGTGGGTTTGGAAAAATTAGAGTTATCATTTCTTTAGTTTTAAGTATAGGGCATCTCTTGTTGTCAATTTTATAAAATATTTTGGGATTTATTACCTAGGTACGTTCCTGGTGTATGAAAATTATTTATGATAGAAATTGTTGGGTACCATGGGTTCATCACTAGCATTCTGACTTTCGTAACTTAGACTTTGGGTTGACACCACGCAAGCATTCCAGATCTTAAGGTGAGATTATCTGGTTATGCGCATTTATTATTATATTTTGTAGGTCCAGAGAATGTGACCGGCTCCCACGCTATTGCCATTGAGTAAAACAACTGTAGCATGAAGCCCAGTGACACATTTACCATTCACAACGAGGCCTGAGGATGGGTTTGGTGATCAACTACCCATAAAGTCTTCTCTTGTAATTCCTGGCATGGAATTCATGTTCTAATCTTGGTGTATGTTAGGTTGGGCATTCGCATTGCATTTATCGTCACGTCCTTGCATGATTAGTCATTTACCTACTTACCATGTTGTATACTACAAATTTGCTCGTCTCCTTAATTGATAAATGTTTAACGTGTTATTACATTTATCATCACATCCTTGCCTGATTAGTTATTTACCTACTTACCATGTCGTAGACTCCAAATTTGCCCATCTCCTTAATTGATAAATGTTTAAGTTATAATATTTTAAAAAAACATTTAATTAATAAATAAAAAGGCACAAAGGCTAAATGTTTTGATTGCCAAACAAAGAGGAAATTTTGGATTTTAAGCTAAAAGACTTAAAGCCGGCAACCAAACAAGCCATAGTATATTTTCTCATAAATTTTGCTCCAAACCATTTGAGGAACAACACTATTGACTTTAAAAACTTTGGGAAGTGTATGAACACTAAATTAAGATGCACCAAATAAACAAGACAGGTGTTAGCAACCTGACATTGGGGTGTCTTCGATGGCATGTGGTGGAACCTTGCACCCTTGCCAACCCATAGTTGCATGAGGAGAGCATGCTATAATATTCAAGGTGACTTCGTGGCAACCAGCTTACCACAAGACGCTTAGGCAAGAAGGATGAATTTACTTGGTGCGTGAAGGCATTGATTTGGTGCATGGATGCGGGTAGTTTGTATGGCTTGTGGGTCAATACAAGTAAGCGGCTCGGTGGGCATATAGCAGACATGAGCTGGTACTAGCATAGGCTAGGCAGTTGATACTACTTCATCTGACTAACCAAGTGGCGTGGCACTTAGGGGCATGCCTTGCACATGACTGGTAGTTAGCATTGCTAATCATGTTTGTGCATGGCTGCCCCATTGTCGCAGGGGTAGTCTCTTGTTAGATACAAAACTGTCAAGATCATTGTTTTTGTAAAGGATTTTTGATAAAAAATAACTAGACGGGCAAACGCCGAAACGGGTTTCAAATAAAACTTTTGACGTCGAACGATCAAAATAAAAATCCGAGCAACCACAGTTAATTTAGAAGAATATCTTTTTTCGGTCGATTCTTTAACTACGATTTTGATTCCGAGTTGAAGTTCTCATTAGACCTTCTATTGTATTCTCTTATGCGATTCCCGAACGTAGAGTGGGCAATGAACCTTCAAAAACTCGTACCAGCAGAACATAGTAAGCATTTGTCTTGAAGACAAGTTATGAATTTGGTTCAATCTATCCGCATATATGTAGGGCTATAATAGGGACCTGTGGAGTAATTATGACGAAAACTTCTAGTGTAACCTAGATATGTATCCAGTCGTTTCCACAATTTAGCAAACCTCATAGCAGTATCTGTAATTATGATAATATTACAGTAGTTTCTGTAATTTTCATAAAACACTAAATTACAGTTCACACTACTAAAAAACTATAATTGTACTCTAAGCCATAATCTCAAGACCTTTTCGCATTGAGCTCATGTTATTAATTCTTAACTCATCTCCCCACATTAAGATTCTTGATACGCGCTAATTAATTTAATTACTGATAATTTAATTTAATCGGCATCTTGAAATTCCTTAAACCCTTCCACTTAACTTATTTGACCGCTAGATAATCAAATCCACCTGCAGGGTTTGCCCCGATCAAAACTTATAAGCTTCCTTAACGGGGTACGTCAATCCTGATCATTCGAGACGTGGATTCTGTTAATAATTAATATTCACCATATAAATAATACCGTTATCCAACTCACCGAGAATATAAAACTGTATAAGATCGCACCTTCTAATGAATCAAAATAACGAATATTAAATATATGCAAATCAATAATTTTTTTAGGATTAAGAGCATAAGCACAATTCATAATAACCTTGGAATGTGAATTAATTTATATAGTGAATATAAAATTAATTATCCTAATGTGTCCCATTCAATACACACAAAGTGCACTACCATAGAGAGTTAGAATAATAGACGACGCTATTATTTGTTTCCCGTAACCAAGACAGGCCTACTAAAACTCGGTGCTACAGTCGTACCGATAGTATGTCTATTTTCATCTAAACTGTGAACATAAAACTTACATTCTGCAAGAACCTAAAATCTGATTTTCTATGTGCAAGCTGTATTCTACACACTAGATTAAATACTATACATAATAAAGAACATCCATGTATAATATTAAAAAAAATAATATTGTATACATTGCTCATTAAGATTCTTATAAAATAAAAAATTAATTTTATTAAAATAAAATTAAATACTAAAAATATGATTTTCAGTATACAACCCTAACAATCTCACACTTATACTCAAAATCATACTGCCATGCGTCTAACTCCTATGCCCTCTACATGACTATAAAAAATTTTAGCTGGTAAGTGTGGCGCCCCTTTCTCCGAGCACGTCGGGACATACGTAATTATAAATAAGGAACATATTCTAGCTGAGCGTTCATAATTATATACGATAATTACTACAATATTAATGGTTCAGAATTTGTTCAAAACACATAATGATTATAGTGATCCAGAAAATTTAACAAAAGTTACAATATATCCGTGGAAAAACTGAACAAAAGGTCAAAAAGAGAAGATTCTACATCTTCAAGATGCGTCATTGGGGTTAACCAGCTCCTGCCACTCTCCCCCTTCTTCAAAGTCTTGTTCCTCAATGAACACACCTTCCTCAAATGGTCCTTCTTCTTCACCTGTGGTACGAATGCCAAGAGCCGGAGCCTAGAAGCAAGTTTCCTAAACCGTCTAACAAACTCATAACAAAATATCCAACAATACATATTTTATAATACCCAATACTATTTTAAGGCAAAGAGATAGACAATTTATCATTTTTAGCAAGGCAGGAACATACAAGAACAATTGTGCGAGTGTGTGATGTAGATGAATGCAATGTAGTTGCCCAGCCCGACATACATTTAGAACAATATCATGAATTTCACGCTGGGAATTACAGAGTAGACTTGATGGGACCTGATAACTGAACCTATTCTCACCTCGTTGCGAAAGGTAAACCCTCGTCATGGCTACATGCCATGGCCGTTTTACGCAATGGCAACGGCGTTGGGACTGGCCTTTATCCAAATTTACCCATCCTTATTCCAGGCCAACCAATCCCACCTAAAGGACCAGGATACTCATTAGATGTCAACCCAAATTATAATTAAAGCTAGTGACGAACCCATGGTGCCTAATCCCCCTTTTTAAAATAAACAATCTCCCATTTTATTTTCAAATATGGCAACCAGGGATGCCCTAAATCCAAAGCCACAGAAAGAACGATTTTCATATAACCCAACTCCCAATGAAAGATACGAAAGGGACTTCGATAACTCAAGATGCAATGTAAGAATATTCATGATCTGCAATGTGCTTCTCGTGTGAAATTGATTTTAGCATGGCATATAAACACGATATGGGACAGGGTACGACTTGCTAAAGCATAAACTACAAGCATGCAAAGCATAATCTATAATTCATGTGACATAAAATTGAACTATCAGCATGGGTTCATTTCATCAAAATTACTATTTCTTTACAGCAATTATTCACAAAATTCATATAAAGTCCATACGTTCAAGTTTCACAAACTAAAACGTTATTCGTACACTTAGCAAATTTAGGTAAATGTTCAATTGTTAGTTTTAAAGTTTTGACAGTTTTGAAGTGTACTTAAACATGGATTTTATTTCAAAAAATTGAACACCAATTAGATAAAAATATTTCTACAACTTTCATATTTAACACTAAGGTCATATCTTATAGAAAAAAGATCATTTATTTTATTTAAGTGAAAATCATTTAGCGTTTTATAGAGAAAAACACAGAAATTAGGCCTCTGTTGGCCACAGTTTTGGGGCATCAATTCAAGCGCTACAGGTCAAATATTTGGGGAGGTCTTAGTTTAAAGTGTTCCCTGTAAGTTTCATGTTTTGTGTTAGGGCATGTTGTATGCAAAAAGTTTGAGATTGTGGCTAATTTCTAAAAAGGGTTCAGCCAGTCTAAAAAGGGTCTGCATAGTAGGTTTTTAACAGAGAATGCTCAAAACCTTTGGGGTATTATCTGAGGGTATTTTGGGCTGATTTGTGCTCAGTGTTTAGTTTAATATGTTAGATACATTTTTCATGTTTACCACTTTTGGATTTGATCACTAAAAACTTAGGTTTTTGGTCTCACAAAAAGGTGTGACAAAAAGCTCTGTCAATTACTAAAATACAACAGTGACTTTGGGAAGTATTTTGACCTATTACAACTTCATATTTTTGGCTATTTTTTGTGGAAAGTAAGATAAATATGTCCTTTACAAGTTGTATGTTTTTACCCAAGCTCGGTTCTCACTTTAACTTAGTGTTTTTAAGTCTACAACTCAAAGTGGTCAAGATCTAATACTCTTTGGCAAAAATGACATTCCTGGAGTTCTACCTAACGAAATCATTTTAAACCAATTTTTTATTAAAGAGAACTCGAAAATCTAGGTATGGACATAAAAAGCACTTTAAGATCATTTTTTTACAATTAGTTATGATATTGTAAATCTCGAGGCAGAATGTTGGTAAGCCTAGAAAATCAGGTTACCTAGGGTTTTGGTTGCTTAGTTCATATTATGTGTATTTTTTATGTGTTTTCTTTGCATGCATGTCTTATACTCATATAAACCAAAACTCCAGAACATACTCAAGCTATAAAACTCAAAAATATACACATGCAAGTATATGCAAGGCTTGATCATACACAAACAGTCCACTATTTATGCCTACGACGTCTTTTTGGGTTATTCTTTGTTTATTATCTTTAGGGTTGATTATAGAGATGGATTGAGGGCTATCTTATGAGAGAATATCATAAGGTATTAGGAGATTTACTTACGGCTTTTGATGGTCAAAAGATTGTAGGAGAATGGGACTTAACTTTAATGTTTTCTCCTTGATCCTTTCCTCCTTCCTCTTTCTTCCTTCTTTCTTCTTCTCTCCTTCTTCTCTCCTTCTTCTCTCTTAGAACACTTAGAAAATTTTGGTGGTTCTCTCCCTCTCACGCTCAATTGAATTTCATGAAGGAGAGTGAGTGTTTGTTATATTTTTGTACAAAAATTATAATGGTGGGATAATTATTGCACATAAAATTTTTCTTGGCTCCTACTGGTTGCATGGGGTGGTGGCCTCTATTTGAGAATTGGATATCAGATTATTTTTGGGAAGCTGGCTGGGGTCTGTTTGGGCATACCAAAAGCTCATTTTCCATCAATGTTGGGTTTAAAATGTATTTTGCAACCATTTTGTTGAAGAAAATGCATAAAATATTAATTTTATGTTTCTTTTTAGTATCTAAACCTACTAAAACCTATTATATTATTGTATTTATAATTAATTTAGTCTTTTCATGATTTATCATAATTTTGATAATAATTAATTAAATAGGTGTAGGCTTTTAAGTTAAATTAAGTTAGTTTGACTAAAATTGAATTTTTGACTTATTAATTGTGTAAATATTTTAATAATTATTTGTTTGATTTTGTTTACCTATTATATTATATTATTATGTATATTACTTTTATAAAAGGTATTAGGTTAAAATAATTTTTAATTTATACGCTTTTTCTCATTTTTAAGCTTAAAAAGAAAAAGTAACTTTTTGAGCATATTTCCCTAGATGGCCGGCCATGCAAGGTCAATTTAGTCACTATTGTTTTTATTTTGTCTTTTATTAATTAATTGTATATAAATATCTAATTTTGGGCATCCATACGCCAAGTTTTGAATTTTTTTAAAACTTTTTACTGTACTAGGGGAAAAATTGTAATTTTACCATAATTATGAGAATTTTTTGATTTTAAATTTTATATTTTATGTTATTTATTTAATTTAAGCTATTCCGAGACTTTTCTGAGTGTTAGGGTTTTGCCTCTGAGTATTTGGTCTCTTTTAGGGTTTCTGGGTCAAAGTTAAGGTTTTGGGTTACTTAGGGTTTCCTTTGTTCATATAGCGATCTATGTTTTCATTGTCTATCCGTCGCTAATATTAGGATTTGAGTCGGGTTATTACAATCTACCCTCTAAAACAAATTTCTTCTTCAAAATTTCATATCGTACCTTAATCTGCGAACAATTAGGGATGACTTGTCCTCATAGCTTATTCCCGCTTCGATGTGGATTCTTCAATCTCGTTCTGCTTCCAAAGGACTCGAACGTGTGGTATGGTTTTGCCTCTAAGAATCTTGTCTTGTTGATCGATAACCCTTATCAATTGTTCTTCAAATGTGACATTTTCGTCAACATGGAGTTCCTTCCAGTCCAGATTGTGGGTAGGGTCAAGTTCATACTTCCTCAGCATCGGCACATGGAAAACATTATGAAAGTTAGAGAGTTGAGATGGTAACGCCAAACAATATGCCACTTCTCCAACCTTAGCTAGAACCTCGAATGGCCCAATATATCATGAGACTAGCTTCCCTTTTTGGCCGAAGTGTATGACCCCTCTTCGTCGTTGAATCTTCAGGAATACATAATCTCCTACTTCAAATCATAGTGACCTTCGTCGTTGATCTACATAGCTCTTTTGTCGGCTCTGTACGGTGGCTATCCATTGCTGAATGATTCAGATCTTCTCGGTAGTCTCTTGTACTAGATCTGGTCCAAGAAGTGTGTTTTCCCTTGCTTCAGTCCAACAAATTGGCGAACGACATGGTCTTTCGTAGAGAGCTTCATATGGCGGCATGCCAATACTAGATTGATAGCTGTTATTGTAAGCAAACTCTATCAAGGGTAAGTGTTTCTCCCAATGTCCCTTGAAGTCCATAACATAGGCTCGAAGCATGTCTTCCAGTATCTGAATTGTACGTTCAGATTGCCCATCAGTCTGCGAGTGAAAGGCGATGCTGAAGAAAAGCTCCGTTCCTAAGGTAGCTTGCAAACTCTGCCAGAATTGTGAAGTGAAACGTGGATCTTGATCTGACACAATAGATAGTGGAATTTCATGAAGGCGTACGATTTCTCGAATGTACTTCTGGCTTAGGGTTTCCAGCTTCTCGGAAGTTCGAATTGGTAGGAAGTGTGCTTATTTAGTGAGGCGATCTACGATTACCCAGATAGAGTCATGTCCTGCTGGTGGTCTCGGTAGTCTAGAGACAAAGTCCATGGTAACGTGGTCCTACCTCCACTGAGGTATCTCTAGGGGTTGGAGGGTTCCTCTTGGTCTTTGGTGCTCGACTTTCACTTACTGACAAGTAGGGAATTTGGCCACAAAACTTACTATATCCTTCTTCATGCCATCCCACCAATAGTGCCTCTTCAGATCGTGATACATCTTTGTCTCTCGAGGGTGGACAACAAAAAGTGACTGGTGGTGCTCCTTTAGGATGTCTCTTCTCAGATTCTCAACATTTAGGACAAAAAGTCATCCTTGGTATGTTAAATGTCCATGC
Source organism: Heliamphora pulchella (assembly GCA_032270985.1). NCBI lineage: Eukaryota > Viridiplantae > Streptophyta > Magnoliopsida > Ericales > Sarraceniaceae > Heliamphora > Heliamphora pulchella. The sequence continues at coordinate 16,023 of JAULJZ010223778.1, forward strand.
TTGTCGACTACCCATCCTAACTTTGATTCCTCCGCAATCAGATGCCTTCGAATAAATTTGGATTCCTGGTTGTACTTTTGGGCTTCCACGATCTGCTGACGGAGATTCGTTGTCGCCACTTTAGACAAAAATAGCTTTCATTCTCCAATTCTAATGGTTGGAGTCAGAATTCGTTGAGCATTCCCATCATGTTCCATTCCCTTGAGGCAATACTAGCCATGGTTCTCCTCATTTTTTGGCGAAGGACATCGGCCACCACGTTGGCCTTGCCCGGGTGATATGCTAATGTAAACTGGTAGTCCTCTAAGTACTCCATCCAACGGCATTGTCACATATTAAGAACCTTTTAGGTGAACAGGTATTTTAAACTTTTGTGATTGGTAAAAAGCACGAACCGCTCTATATAGGTAATATCTCCATAACTTCAATGCAAACACCACTGTTGCAAGTTCCAGGTTGTGGGTAGGGTAATTCTATTCATGAGGTTTCAATTATCTTGACCCGTTAGCTACTACCCTTCCATTCTGCATTAGTGCACATCCTAGGCCATCCTTCGATGCATCACAATACACCGTATACCCAACCTCTCATTCGGGTATAACAGGATCGGGGCATTGGACAATCTTTTCTTAAGCTCTTGAAAAGCCGCTTCACACTTATCATTTCACTCAAACTTCACCCCTTTCTACATTAATATGTTCATTGGGCATGCCAATTTCGAGAAATTCTAGATAAATATTCCATAATATCCTGCTAGTCTAAGGAAACTACGAACTTCAAAAACATTTCGAGGTGGTTTCCACAACAAAATGGCTTCTACCTTGGCAAGGTCTACAGCTATTCCTTCCTTAGACACTACGTGTCCCAAAAACATCACTTCGCATAACCAGAATTTACACTTGCTTGACTTAGCAAAGAGTTATGAATCTCTTAACTTTTGCAAGATAATTCTCAGATGCTGTTCATATTCTTCCTCAGATCGGGAGTATACTAGAATGTCGTCTATGAAAACCACTACAAATTGGTCTAGGTAGGGCTGAAAGAGTTTATTCATTAAACTCATGAAAACACCTGGGGAATTGGTTAAACCAAAGGGCATTACTACGAATTCGTAATGTCCGTATCGGGTTCTAAAATCTGTCTTCAGTATATCCTTCTCCTTAACTCGAAGCTGGTGATATCCGAAGCGAATGTCGATCTTTGAGAAACAAGCTAATCCTCGCAACTGGTCGAAGAGATCATCGATACGGGGTAGGGGGTATCGATTCTTGATTGTTACCTTGTTCAGAAAACGATAGTCGATACAGAGACGCAAGGTTCCATCCTTTTTCTTAGCGAACAGCGCTGGCGCTCCCCATGGCGACGTATTAGGGCGAATAAAACCTTTGCTGAGCAGTTCCTGAAGCTGGTCCTTTAACTCCTTTAGTTCTGTGGGTTCCATACGGTGGGCAACGATCAAAATTGGTGCAGTTCCGGGCTGAAGTTCTATCGTGAACTCGATCTCACGATGCGGGGGTAGTCTAGGTAGTTCTTCTGGGAATACATCTTTATATTCGCACACTACTCGGGGTAACTCGGGGGTTGACGAGATATTCATACTAGCAAGTAGACTTGTCAATCTCCCTACAAAATTACTCGACTTATAGTCCTTTGCGCTACTTGAGGCCAGGATCTCGCGTCGTTTTCCTTGAATTCACACAGTAGTGCCGTCTTCTTCTTGTGCCCATATCTTCTTTTGTCGATAGTCGATGATAGCATGGTGTCCCAATAACCAGTCCATTCCAAGGATCACATCGTAGCCATTGAAATCCATGACTCATAGGTCACAAGTCATAAGGGTATTGGTTATTGATAACGCGTAGACTTTACAGACAGAGTCTACTCGGGTTTGATTTCCTAAGGGTGTGACAATACTTAGGGTTTGTTCCATTGCCTCAGGTTCTAAGAGCAAGGACTTCATACAGTCTAGAGATATAAAAGAATGGGATGATTCAAAATCAAATAGTACTTTGACTAAGGTATTGAATAACACGAACATACCTTGTATGACTTGGGTGTTTTCCATTTCTTCTTCTTGCAGCGTAAAGATGCAGCCCCTATTGGTCGATTCCCATTGTTGCTCTTGGGATTTCCAGTCTTCAGTCCATTGCCCGAACCTCCTTATGGTCTCTGATTCTTGTTGAGAGGTGATCTTCCTCTTCCATTTCTCTACTGAACAGTTGGCCTGGTGACTTGGACTTGTTGTGAGAACCTAGGCTGCTGTGTTTGGGGCTGCCTCCACTGTTGGGGATGATTGCTTAGATTCCTCTGTGTGAGGCGCGGGCCCTCATACCTCTTATGCCCCGATCAGTTGCACTCAAACCATACCATGGATGTCGAAGGAGGGTCCCTTGGTCGTCTTTATTGTTACTCTCGGTGATACAATTTCTTAGGGATGAATGTTTGGTTGCTCCTCACTAGTCCTCCAGAGATGGTACTTCTTTTCTTCTAGTTCCATGTCTTCTTAGAGTCAGCTTGCTTTGTCTCGGCTAACAATGCTCCATGCACGACCTAGGTGTAGGTGGAAAGCTATAAGCAGATCACCATTGCTTGGATAGATGGCTCCAAGCCCCATTTGATCTTCCATGCCTTAGATTCTTCATTCGGTACGATGGTCATGGCAAAATGGCTTAATTCCTCGAAACGGTTCACATATTGCATTACGGTCATTGTTCCTTGCCGAAGTTCCACAAAATCTCGGATCAGCCCTTGACGGAATGGGGCTGGGAAGTATTTCTCCAAAAATAAACTCTCAAATTGTTCCCATGTTAGAGTCACTACTTCCTGGGTGTTGGTGACCAGAGTCTACCAATGATCAGCTTCTCCTTCTAGCAGGTGGGCAGCTAAAGCCACTCGTTCGATCTCATCTTGGACTCCCATTGAGGTGAATAGTTTCTTAACTGCTCTCAGCCATTCTTCTGCCTCTCTCGGTTCTATTCCCCCTCGAAATGTTGGGGCTCGCTGCCTTCCTAGTTCTGACAGAAACCAGGCTCGGTCACGTACATGTGGGCGGTTGATGCTAGCGGCTAATTCTTGTAACACCTGAGCTAATCCCGGTACCTCATCATCTGCAGGCCCATTTGCTTGTCGGTGGTTAGGTCTTCTACCCGCCATTCTAGAATAAAAAAAGAGTGTTATGATTCTGGGAGTTATTCTAGTTCTTAATTATTTATCATGTGTTGGGATTTTGTAGAGTTAGGTTGACAATTATAGAACTACTTATAAAGATTCCAACATCAAAGATTTGCATTTCATTTCAACCCATAGTCAAATACAAATTTGTCAAAGTTCACACAACACACATACAATCTTCAAGTTAAAGAAAAAGTACAAGGCTATCGTGCTAATATCTAAACGAACAATTGTGGATAAAAGTGGCAGACAATTGATTCACGTTCCCAAGTCGCCTAGGTGATGTTGTAGCAGCGCCACTGCACCTCGACATACCAGACGTTAGTTGGCCCCATATGTACTCTGTTGGTTGTGGAAATCAGAGTCTCTTGGTATGTCTTGGGGTCATCAAAGTTGATGGCCGGGTCACGTGGGTCGATGATTCCTCTCTCATCCATTGGCCTCTGATGCTGTATCCATCCTATAGTCAACATGTCCTCCAGTTGCGTCTTGAATCCGAGAGGAAAGTCTAAGCAGTAAAGCTTTCGGCTGCATTTCTTGATCACGCGTAAGGGTCCCATGTATCGCAGAAAAGCTTCTGGTTTCCTCCACATAGACATGTGTTCCGGGAAGATTTTGGCATACACCTGATCCCCTACATAAAAACCCTAGAACTCCGGGCGGCTGTAGTGGATGGCTATATCCTTAGCCTCGTCTTCATCAGACTCAGGCGGAGGTGCCTTAAGTTGATCGTATAGGAAGGCAGCTTCTACTTCTTCTTCTTTGTCATTGTCCTCGTCATCAGCGTCAAAATCTTCCTTGTTTTGTTCTTCATCTGCCTCCATCTCATCACCTTCGTCTTCTGGGTTGGCCTGTCATTCCTCCAGAAAAACCCACGCTAAAGGGACAGCGTCGATAGGTTCTTACTCCTCCACGGGTATCTCCTTTGGGTCCTCTTCTGAATCTTCTTCGAGATCTGAGTCTTCAGGTTCTGGTGTTGCCCACAGTTCCCCAACTGGCTCTGCGTCGAGTGCCATCCTAAGAAAGAAAAGATAGAGAAAATCCTAAGGCAAGAAATTTAAGTTGTTAAAATTATATGTGATAAATTATTAGTACAAACATTCTAAAGAGTTTCTACGCTACAAAACTTGCAATCTTCCATTTTCCAAAGCCTGAAGGTTCACTAAACCTAGGTTCTGATACCAACAGTGACGCCCCATCCTCCGGGCACGTTAAGACATACGTAATTATAAATAAGAGATATATTCTAGTTGAGCATTCATAATTATATACCATAATTACTACATCAATAATGGTTCAGAATTTGTTCAAAACACATATTGATTACAGTTATTCAGAAATTTTAACAAAAGTTACAATATGTCCGTGGAAAAACTGAACAAAAGGTCAAAAAGAGAAGATTCTACATCTTCAAGCTGCGTCGTCGGGGTTAACCGACTCCTGCCACTCTCTCCCTTCTTCGAAGTCTTGTTCCTCAACGAACACACCTTTCTCAAATGGTCTTTCTTCTTCACCTGTGACACGAATGCCATGAGCTGGAGCCTAGAAGCAAATTTTCTAAACCATCTAACAAACTCATAACAAAATATCCTATAATATATATCGTAAAATGATCAATATTATTTTAAGGGCAAAGAGATAGACAATTTATCATTTTCAACAAGGCAAGCACATACAAGAACAATTGTACGAGTGTGTGATGCAGATGAAAGCAATGCAGTTGCCAAGCCTGACATACATTTAAAACAATATAATGAATTCTATGCCGAGAATTATAAATTAGACTTGATGGGACCTGATCACAGAACATATCCTCGCCTTATTGCGAAAGGTAAACCCTCGTCATGGCTACATGCCTTGGCTGTTTTACACAATGGCAATGGCGTGGGGACTGGCCTTTATCCAATTTTACCCATCTTTATTCTAGGCCGACCAATCCCACCTTAAGGACCAGGATACTCATTAGGTGTCAACCCAAAGTCTAATTAAAGTTAGTGACGAACCCATGGTGCCTAATCCCCTTTTTAAAATAAACAATCTCCCATTTCATTTTCATATATGGTAACCAGGGACGCCCTAAATCCAAAGCCACAGAAAGAACGATTTCCATATAACCTAACTCCTAATGGACGACACAGAAGGAACTTCGATAACTCAAGATGTAATGTAAGAATATTCATGATATGTAATATGCTTCTCGTGTGCAATTGATTATAGCATAGCATATAAATACGATATGGCACATGGTACAACTTGCTAAAGTATAAAGTACAAACATGCGAAGCATAACCTATAATTCATGTGACGTAGAATCGAACTATTGGCATGGGTTTATTTCATCAAAATTATTATTTCCATACACCAATTATTCAAAAAATTCATACAAAGTCCATACGTTCAAGTTTCACAAAATAACACGTCATTCGTACACTTAGCAAACTTTAGGTAAATGTTCAATTGTTAGTTTTGAAATTTCGACAGTGTTTTGAAGTACTTAAACATGGATTTAAATTCTAAAATTTGAACACCAATTAGATAAAAATATTTTCTATAACTTTCATTTTTAACACTAAGGTCAGATCTTAAGGCAAAAATGTCATTTATTTTATTTATGTGAAAACCGTTAAGATTTTTACAGAGAAAAACACAAACATTGGACCTTTGTTGCCCACGATTTTGGGGCATCCATTCAAGGGATATAGGTTTGTTATTTGGGGAGGTCTTAGTTTAAGGTTTCCCCTACAACTTTTATGTTTTGTGCTAGGGCAAGTTGTGTTAGGGTTGGTATACTAAAAACCATGTTTTTAGTATTTAATTTTATTTTTAATAAAATTAGTTTTCCATGTTATGAGAATCTTTATGAGTAATGTATGTATATCATTTTTTTGTTATACATAGATGTCCAATATTCTGTATAGTATTTTATCTGGTGTATAGAGTACGGCTTACACACAGAAGATCAGATTTTAGGTTCTTGCAGAATATAAGTTTTATGCTCACAGTTTAGATAGAAATGGACATACCATCGATACGACTGTGGTACAGAGTTTTAGTAGGTCTATCTTGGTTACGGAGAACGGATAATAGCGTCGTCTATTGCTCCGACTCTCTGTGCTAGTACACTTTGTGTGTATTGAACGGGACATTTGGAGTAATTAACTTTGTACTGACTACTTACTATATATAAATTAATTCACACCCCAAGATTATTATGAATAGTGCTTATCCTCTTAATCTTGAAATAATTATTGATTTGCATATATTTATATTCATTAGAGGGTACGATCTTATATGGGTCTTTATTTCCGGTGAGTTGAATAGCAGTATTATTTATATGGAAAATATTAATTATTGACAGAATCCACATCCCGATAGATCGGGATTGACGATACCCTCTTAAGGATGCATATAAATTTTGACCGGGCTAAACCCTACAGGTGAATTTGATTATTCGACGGTCAAATAAGTTAAGCGGAAGGGGTTAAGAAATATCAAGATGCCGATTAAATTTAATTGGCAGGTATCGAGAATCTTAACGTGGTGAGAAATGATAAGCATTTAATAATAGGAACTCAATGCTAGATGGGCTTGAAATTATGTGTTAGAGTGCAATTATAGTTCTTTAGTGGTGTAAACTGTAATTTAGTATTTTATGAAAATTACAGAAACCGCTGTGTCTTTCCATAATTGCAGAAACTGCCCATAGGTATCTGTGTTCCACTAGAAGTCTTACTCATAATTACTCCACAGGTCCCTGCTGTAGCCCTATATATATGCGAGTAGGCTGAACCAATTTATATTAATTTTTATATCATCATTATGATATTATTTTTGTCTTTCAAGACTTAAATATATCGGAGTTCTGCCGGTACGAGTTCTCGGAGGATCGTAGCCCACACTACGTTCGAAGATCGCATAAGATAATATGGTAGAAGATCTGACTGGAGCTTCAACTCAAAATCAAGTCGTAGTTAAAGATTAGATCTACAAGAGGTATTTTTATAAATTAACTTTGATTTCACAGATTTTATTTTGATCGACCTTCGTCAAAAGTTGTATCTGAAGCCCGTTTCGGCGTTTGCCCGTCTAATTAATTTTTTTCCGATAATCATTTTTGACAAAGAATGATCTTGGCTGTATAGCCTCCAACAAGTTGTTTGGAAATGTTTGAGATTTTGGCTAATTTATAAAAAAAGGTTCAGTCAGTCTAAAAATGGTCTGCATAGTAGGTTTTTAACAGAGACTTCTCAAAACCTTTGGGGTATTATCCGAGGTTATTTTGGGCTGCTATTTGCTCAGTATTTAGTTTAATATGTTAGCTACATTTTTATGTTTACCACATTTTGATTTGATCACTAAAAACTTAGGTTTTTGGTCTCACAAAAAAGTGTGACATTGAGCTCTATCACTCACTAAAACACAATAGTGACTTTGGGATGTGTTTTGACCTTTCAAAACTTCATATTTTTTGCTCATGTTCGGTGGACACTAAGAAATATATGTTCTCTACAAGTTTTATGTTTTGACCCAAGATCAATTCTCACTCTAACTTAGGGTATTTAAGTCTACAACTCATAGTGGTCAAGATCTGACACTCTTTGGAAACAATGACATACCTAAAATTCTACCCAACAAAATCACTTCAAACTAATTTTTTATGAAAGAGAACTCAAAAATCTAGGTTTGGACATAAATATCACTTTAAGATCATTTTGTTACAATTAGTTATGATGTTTTAAAACTCGAGGCAGAATGTTGGTAAGCCCAGAAAATCAGGTTACCCAGGGTTTTGGTTGCTTAGTTCATATTGTGTGTATTTTTTATGTGTTTTCTTTGCATGCATGTCTTATACTCATATAAACAAAAACTCCAGAATATGCTCAAGCTATAAAACTCAAAAATATACACATGCAAGTACATGCAAAGCTTGATCATACACAAACAATCCACTATTCATGCCTACGACGCCTTTTTGGATTATTCTTCGTTTATTATCTTTAAGGTTGATTATAGAGATGGATTGAGGGCTATCTTATGGGAGAATATCAAAAGGTTTTAGGAGATTTACTTATCGTTTTTGATGCTCAAAAGATTGTAGAAGAATGGGGCTTAGTTTTAATGCTTCCTCCTTTATCCTTTCCTCCTTCCTCTTTCTTCCTTCTTTCATCTTCTCTCCTTCTTCTCTCTTAGAACACTTAGAAAATTTTGGTGGTTCTCTCCCTCTCACTCTCAGCTGAATTTCATGAAGGAGAGTGGGTGTTTGATATGTTTTTATACAAAAATTATAATGGTGGGATAATTATTGCACATAAATTTAAATTTAAATTTTTCTTGGCTCCTATTGGTTGCATGGGGTGGTGGCCTCTATTTGAGAATTGCATATCAGATTTTTTTTTTCTGGTGGGAAGCCAGCTGGGGTCTGTTTGGGTATATCAAAAGCTGATTTTCCATCAATGTTGGGTTTAAATTGTATTTTTCTACCATTTTATGCAAGAAAATGTATAAAATATTAATTTTATATATCATTTTGGTATCTAAATCTACTAAAACCTATTATATTAATGTATTTATAATTAATTTAGTTTTTTCGTAATTTATCATAATTTTTATAGTAATTAATTAAATTGGTGTATGTTTTTAAGCTAAAATAAACTAGTTTGATTAAAATTTAAATTTTGACTTATTTATTATGTAGAAATTTTAAATAATTATTTATTTACTTTTGTTGATCTATATTATTATATTATTATGTATATTACTTGTATAAAAAGTATTATGTCAAAATAATGCTTAATTTATACACCTTTTTCTAATTTTTAAGTTTAAAAAGGTAAAAAGTAGCTTTTTAGCACATTTTCCTAGGTGGCCGGCCATGCAAGGGAAATTTAATCATTTTTGTTGTTATTTTGTCTTTTATTAATTAATTGTATATAAATATCTAATTTTGGGCATTCATGTGTCATGTTTTGGATTTTTTTGGACTTTTTGCTGTATTAGTGGCAAAATGATCATTTTACCCTAATTATGAAAAAATTTTAATTTTTAATTTTTAATTTTATATTATTTACTTAATTTAAGCTGTCCTGAGACTTTTTGAGTGTTAGGGCTTTGCCTCCGAGTATTTGATCTCTTTTAGAGTTTTGGGTTACTTAGAGTTTTCTTTGTTCATGTAGCGACTTAGGTTCTCATTTTCTGTCCGTCACTAGTACTAAGGTTTGAGCCGGGTTGTTACAGTAAGCTGTTTGTAAAAGGATCTGCATGGTTGTCTCCTGATATAATCTTGGTCAGAGCAGCACACCCCTCTATACTATCTTACGCTCCATGTGCTTTCTTTTCCTGTGAACTCAAGGCTCCTTTGAGTTTTCAACTGCTCTACTATTATCACAATAAAGTGTAATAGCTGGTTGAACTAAAAGTACCATGTCTAGATCCAACAGGAAGTTCCTCAACCAAACGGCCTCCTTGGCTGCTTCAAAAGCTACCACGTACTTGGCCTCCATGGTGGAATCAGCAATGCAGGACTACTTGATACTCTTCTAACTAATAGCTCCACCTCCTAAGGTAAATACATATCCTGAAGTAAAATTACGAGAATCTTCGTATGACTTGAAATCTGAGTATGTGTACCCTAAAAATACAAGACCATCTGTCTAGTAAACTAACATATAATCTTTAGTCCTTTTCAGTTACTTGATTATATTCTTTACTGTAGTCTAATGCTCCTACTCTGGGTTAAACTGATATTTGCTGACCATGCCAACGACAAAGTAGATGTCGAGTCTAGTGCAAAGTGTAGTATACATGAGACTTCCTACTTTCGAAGCATAAAAACTTGCCTTCATCTTTTCTATCTCATCAGGTGTCTTAGTACACTAATCCTTGGATGGAGTTATTACATGCATGAAAAAAAGAAACCCTTTCTTGGAATCCTATCTGCTAAAATGAATAAGGATATCATCGATATACTTTACTTGTGATAAGCCCAACATCCTTTGTTTTCGATTTCATACAAGCTTGATCCCAAGGATGTGTCTGGCTTCTCCCAAATCTTTCATATCGAACTGCCCAGATAACCATACTTTAATCATAGATAATGCCCTCACATCATTTCTAATGAGCAAGATATCGTCTATATAAAGTACTAGAAAGATCACCATGCTTCCGTCACGCTTCTTGTACACAAAGAACTCATTTGGATTTTGATTAAAATCATAAGATTTTATGGCTTGATCAAACCGAGTACTCCAAGACCTCAATGTCTTCTTAAATCCATAAATAGATTTCTTAAGTTTGCAAAACATGTACTCTTGACCCTTCGCTATGAAGCCGTCTGGTTGTATCATATAAATACTGTAACAACCCTGCTCGGACCCTAATAGTAATGACGAATAGTCCACGAGGCCATAAAACATGGAAGAGATTCAAAACCCTAACTCGAACTAAGAATCCTAAGTACAGCCCAAAAATCCTAAAAAGGTCCAAAACACAAGCAATAAAACCCTAACACTTGGAAAATCTCCTAACATTCTAAATGAAGTAAATATCATAAAATAATGAATTAAAAATCAAAATCATCATAAATAAAGGTAAAATGACCATTTTGCCCTTAGTACAGCAAAAAATCTTAAAAATTTAAATTTTGACATATGGATACCCTAAATCAAGAATTGAAGTATAAATATGTATTAAAAGATAAAATAACAACAAAAATACCAAAAATGTCTCTTAGTGGCTGACCACCTTGGGGGATGTGCTAAAAAATGACTTTTTTGCTTCTTTTTAGCTTTAAAAGATGAGAAATGTATTAAATGAGGTATTATGATGATCCCAAACTTGTTGAATAGGTAATATAGCTAATAATGTAGTATTATAAGTCAATAAAAGCAAACAAATTTTTATTGAAGTTCAGACACAACAAAATATGTCAAAAAGTCCTATATTGTCAAAATAGTCTAATTTGACTTAAAAGACTACATCTATTTAATCAATTACTATGAAAACTATGATAATACATGAAAATATTTTATTTCTCATAAACATACAAAAATAACAAGTCTAAGTAGATAAAGACACCAAAAAGATACATCAAATTAACTTTTCATGCATTTTCTTGCACAGTAGGGGCACGCAAATTGAGGCAAACCATATGATTGGTGGGAATCAGAATTTTTGTCCCCCAATCAGCCCCCTAGCTACATCTAGCTTCCCCATATCTGATTTTAGCCCACAAAAAATTACATCAACTCAACTCAAATCAAACTCAAAATCTCATTTAATGAAGTGAAGAAAAAGACCCTTTTCATGTACTTTTGGTCTCCCTCATGTTCCCTAGCCTTGCCTATATAAGGAGAGCCAAACAACATCTTCTCTAAGTGATATTTTCAGCCAAAGAGAGGGGAGAAACAAGAACACTTAGTTATTGAGGGTTTGGGAGAGTTTGAGGAAGAAGAAGGAAGAAGAAGGAAGAAGAAGGGAGAAACCGAGGCAGATTTCGAAAGCTAAGTCCAAACTCATCCTCCACCATTATTTGGTCTCTCAAAACAAGTTAGTAAAACCTATAAATCTTGTATCTATTATCTCTCAAAACATCCCCCCAACAGACCCCTTAAGCCCCTCAAAAATCAAGAACCGAAATCAAATTGAAAAGGTGTTGTAGTTGGAAATTTAGGGGCTGTTATGTTTATGAATGACATGAGGTGTTGTTGTTTGTTGTTATCTTTGAGTTGATGATCTCTAAGGGTTCTGGAGTCTTGATATTTAAGTTTCAAACACAAGCATGCAAATAAATAGAACAAAAACTTGACATGACATAAGTAGAGGACCTAAACCCTAAGAGGTTTGATTTTCTAGAACTTTGATGTTTCTGCCCTGAGATTTGAAATACCATAACTCAATGTAGAAAATTTATCTAAACATGATTTTTATGTCCAGAGTTATATGTTTGTGTTATCTTTCATCCAAAATTTATTTCAACTCATTTTCATAACCAGAACTCAAGATATTGTAATTTTACCAAAGTGTGTCATTTTCTGACCAGTTAACAGTACTAATTTGAGAACCCTAGTTTATTGTGATCCGAGCTTTGGTCAAAACATGAAAGTTGTAGAAAACATGTATATCTATCTGACCCACCAAAAATGAGAACAAAATATTGAGGTTTGATAGGTACAAACCCCTCTAAAAGTTTCTGTTGGTTTTCAGCCCTCGAGGAACATTCTGTCACATATTTTTATATGGCCCAAAACCCCTATTTTTAGTGATCTATTACAAAAGTGGTCTAAATGAACTTTGTAGCTAACATATTGATGTATTTTCTTCCCAAACATCGGACCTTAGAGCCTCGGGATGATATCCCAAAATCGTTTTAAACCCTCTGTCCAAAATTGGCTCTACTAGGTTTTGGCTGCTGATAGAACCTACTTTTTGAAATGGCCAAAAAGTCTAACTTGTTTCAAACAACTATCCTTAGCTCTAAATATGAAACTTGTAGGGGATTTGTTTTACTAGAAAATACTAAACAATGGACTTATTTACACTTCATTTGATACCCCAAAAGCGAGAGAAACAGAAGCATGATTTTGGTAAAATCTTGAAGTAAATGCTGAACCGTTTTTGCTTAAGATAAAATGTTCACACCTTTTTTCCTTAGGACTTGACCTTAGTGATAAAAATGAGACTTGTAGGAAATATTTTTATCTAAATGGTGTATAAAAATCATAACTTAATTTTCAAGTTTAGATACCCCAAAACCTTGTCGGCTCTCTTAATTTAATACTTAACTTTTGGCCTTAAAATTTGTTAAGTGTATGTTTGAGTACTTATCACTATGAGACCCTAGTTTTTGTAAGATGGTTGATTGAATTAGTCGATTAACATTTCTAAGTGAATATATGATGATTTAGAACCCATGCGATCATGTTGAATCATATCTTGTGAATTATAGCTTTTGCCTTACATATTTGTACTTCATGCTTTGCACGTTATACCATGAATCTTGCCATGCTGAAGATGGTTATTTTTGAGATCCAGGTCGATATCCTTAAAGGTGGTTATGTTCTAAAGATGATCAGTCTTCTGAACGAACTAGAGATCCTTAAAGCTTAAATTAGCAGAAAAATCCAGGTCGATATCATACTCCAATCGCTGCCTAAAAGTTTTAAGCAGTTTTTCCTGAACTACACCATGAACAAGCTCAGCTTTTCATTGGCAAAACTTTTTAAGGAACTTTAAGCAGCCGAGGATGTTTTTAGGTAGCCAAGTTCTATGTATGTGATTAAGAAAGATTCTTCATCTAAGTCGAAAAGCAAGAAGAAGAAAATGGTTCAGACACAAGGAGGCATAGCTCTAAAAGTTGTTAAGGGACTAAAAATAGGTGTGAAGAAGCTGAGAGGCAAGTGCTATTACTGTAACTAGTTTAGGCATTAAAAAGGTAGTGTCCGATTTTTCTTAGTAAGCAGAATAAACCAAGTAATTTCTATTCACTAATACTTGAAACATGTTTAGCAGTGTTATCTACTGAAACCTGGTGTATAAATACGGGAGCCACTAATCATGTTTGTAATTTTTTACAGGAGTTCTAGGAAATCAGGCAGCTCAGTAATGAAAAAAAATACCTCCACATGAGTAATAATACAAGTGTGACAGCAGTTACAATAGGAGATGTCACTCTCAATTTTAGTAGAGTAGGATACTTCTGCTGGAAGATTGTCTTTATGTACCATCGATTAAAAAATTTAATTTCAGTCTCTAGCTTAACAATGAACAAATATTCTGTACATTTTGGTGACTCTATGATTGTGAAGAAAAATAAATATTTTACTTATTCTGGTACATTGGTGGATGATCTGTAGGTTGTATCTCCTATCTCTGCTACACTGCAACTAACTAGAATGAATCACACATCTATATTACCATATAACAAAAAGTTTCCTTCTTTAATGAACCAAACATTTCTTTAGCACTTACGCTTGGGTCATATTAATCTAAAAAAGTTAAACAGACTTGTAGCAGATGGACCTTTGAGTTCATTGGAAGTGGAGGCACTTTCAGTCTGTGAATTTTGCTTAGAGAGTAAGATGACCAAGAGGCCCTTTTCTACCAAAGGCTATAGAGCAGGAAAACCATTGGAACTGGTTCATTATGATGTGTGTAGTCCTATGACAATCCTGACTAGAGGTGACTTTGAATACTTCATCAGTTTCATTGATGATTATTCAAGGTATAGATATATTTACCTGATGTACTTAAGTCTAAATACTTTGAGAAATTCAAGAAATTTAAGAAGGAGGCGGAGAAGCGTTTAGGTAAAAGTATCAAATCACTACGATCCGATCATGATGGAGAATACCTTTTTGGAGAGTTTAAGGATTACCTGTCATCAAAGGGGATTACATCCCAGTTGACTGCACCTGGCACTCTAAAGCAGAATAGCATAGCAGAAAAAAGAAATAGAACTCTTATGGAGATGGTAAGGTCTATGATGAGTTATTCAGATTTACCTGATTCGTTTTGGGGACTCGCTATAGAGACATCGGCTTACATTTTGAACTTGGCACCTTCTAAATTAGTACCTTCTGCGCCCAAAGAATTGTGGACCGGGCGTAAGCCTAGTCTGAAACACATTCGAATTTGGGGGTGTCCAGCACATGTGGTGAAAGAGAACACGGGTAAGTTGGAACCGAGGTCAGAAGTCTATTTTTTTGTAAGGTATCCCAAGGAAACGAAGAGTGGTCTATTTTATAATTCTAAGGATCAGAATGTCATTGTTAGCACCAATACCCAATTCTTGAAAGAGAATTATATTAGAGATCACAGGCCCAATAGAAAAAATTATTCTGGAAGAACTGAGAGGAAATACTAGTAGAATGGAAGAACAAGTCATTGATATCCCATTACCTCGTTAAAGTGGAAGGATTATCGGGATAAGTGCAAATCAAGAACAGGGTACGGATGCACATGGTTTAGATTCTGTACGGCCTGTTCCTGCTAGTACACAGACATAGGTAGTGCCTCATCGTAGTGGGAGGTTTGTTCATCAACCTGATCGGTATATGTTCTTGGGAGAGTCTTTCAACAGGATCCCGACAGAACTAGATACCGAACCTTGTAGCTACAATGAAGCACTTTAAGACAAAGATACAGATATTTGGCAAAGGGTTATAAATTCAGAGACGGAATCTATGTATTCCAATTAGGTCTGAAAACTTGTAGAACCAACCGAAGGGATAAAATCCATTGAATGCAAGTAGATCTGCAAGAGGAAGAGAGAAGCAGATGGGAAAGTTGAAACCTTCAAAGTTAGACTTATTGCTAAAGTGTTCGCTCAGAAAGAAGGGGTCAATTATGAGGAAATTTTTTTGCCGGTAGCCATGCTTAAGTCTATTCGGATTCTCATATCCATTGCCACTCATTTCAATTACAAAATCTAGCAAATGGATGTCAAGACAGCAGGCATTGAGCTCTTGGAGCACTCAATTTGATCAAACCATTAAGTCTTTGGTTTTGATCAGAGCTCGGATTAGTCTAGTGTGTACGAGAAGCGTAATGGAAGCCTGGTGATCTTCTTAGTACTTTATGTAGACGATATCTTGCTCATCGAAAATGATGTGAGAACATTATCTACGGTTAGAGTATGGTTATCTGGGTAGTTCGATATGAAGGACTTGGGAGAAGCCAGTTACATACTTGGGATCAAACTTATACGAGATAAAAAACGAAAGATGTTGGGCTTATCACAAGCAAAGTATATCGATGATATACTTGCTCGTTTTAGCATATAAGATTCCAAAAAAGAGTTTTTCTCTTTCAGACATGGAATCACTTTGTTCAAGGATTAGTGTCCTAAGACACCTGATGAGATAGAGAAAATGAAGGAGGTTACTTATGCTTCAGCAGTAGGAAACCTCATGTATACAATGCTTTGCACTAGACTCGACATTTGCTTTGCCGTTGGCATGGTTAGCAAATATCAATCTAACCCGGGACATGAGCATTAGACTGTGGTAAAGAATATAATTAAGTACCTGAAAATGATTATGAATTATATGTTAGTTTACCAGGAAGACAATTTAGTACCTTTGGGGCACACAGACTCAGATTTCCAATCTGACAAAAATTCTCGTAAGTCTAACTCAGGATATATGTTTACCTTAGGAGGTGGAGCTATAAGTTAGAGGAGTATCAAGCAGTCCTGTATTGCTGAATCCACCATGGAGGCCGAGTATGAGGTAACTTTTGAAGCAGTCAAGGAGGCAACCTTGCAGATCAGTCGACGATTACACTTTACTGTGATAATAGCGGAGCTATTGCAAACTCGAAAAAGCCAAGGATCCACAAGAAAGGCAAGCACATTGAGCATAAGTATCACCTAATACGAGAAATTGTATAGAGAGGTGATGTTGTTATGACCAAGATTGCATTAGGAGACAACCTTGTAGATCCTTTTTACAAAAAGCATACTAGCTAAGACTTTTGATAGTCATGTAGAGGGCATGAGAGTTAGATGTATGGCGGCAAGGTTTTGAGTATAAGTGGCAGATTGTTAAGGTTGGTATACTACAAACCATGTTATGCATGTATATCTGATATTCTGTACAGTATTTAATCTGGTGCGTAGAGTACGGCTTACACACAGAAGATCAGATTTTAGGTTCTTGTAGAATATAAGTTTTATGTTCACAATTTAGATGAAAATGGGCATACCATCGGTATGACTTTAGCACAGAGTTTCAGTAAGTCTGTCTTGATTACGAAAAACAGATAATAGCATCGTTTATTATTCTAACTCTCTGTATTAGTACGCTTTGTGTGTATTGAATGAGACACATTGGGGTAATTAATTTTATACTGACTATATAAATTAATTCACACCCCAAAATTATTATGAATAGTGCTTATGCTCTTAATCCTAAAATAATTATTAATTTGCGTACATTTAATATTCATTATTTTCATTTAATAGATGGTGCATTCTTATATAAGTTTATATTCCCGATAAGTTGGATAACGGTTTTATTTATATGAGAAATATTAATTATTAACAGAATCCACGTCCCGAAAGATCAGGATTGACGATACCCCCTTAAGGATGCTTATAAGTTTTGACCGGGTCAAACCTTGTAGGTGGATATGATTATCCGGCAGTCAAATAATTTAAGCGAAATGGTTTAAAGAATTTCAAGATGCCGATTAAATTAAATTGTTAGTAATTAAATTTAATTGGCGGGTAACGAAAATCTTAACGTGAAAAGAAATAATAAGCATTTAATCACAGAAGCTCAATGCAAGAAGGTCTTGAGATTATGGGTCAGAGTGCAATTATAGTCTTTAGTTGTGTTGTAGACACCCTAATTTGGCATCGCCTAATCTTAGTTGAATCCGATGATGAAAACAGGTGGAATGGTGCTTCAGTTTAATCCTCAAAAAGTGATCCAAGCTTGGTAATTGAACCCAATCGTTCAAAAACTTTCAAACTAATGAAATTTTGTTGAACCATCGATAACTTGTTGACCAAGTCATTCCAAAAGTGGTGATTGCCATGTTCATTGTGGCGACCGTCAATAGAATCTCTTGAAAACTCTAACCAAAAGTGGCAACCGCCTCCTTCAACCTGGTGATCGCCAACTTGTATTGTGGCAACCGCAAATACAACCCTTTGGAACCATCTTTCAACATGGTGATTTCCATATCCAACCTGGCGACCGCCAACTCCAAATGGCCTAACGTGTCCCAAAACGTGGCAGCATCTCATTGGTTGATAAACTCTATAAATACCGTACCTCTGGTACGTTTTCAATGGCATAATTTGAGTGAGAGGTTTAGTGAGAGAAGCTCTGCCAAGTTGTTAAGCAATTTCGAGTCCCAAAGCTGAACCCCTGCCGAGATCCAAACCTCTAATGCCTACATTGGAAGCCTTGCTTGGATCACCACCCGAAGATTAGACCATTGAAGCACATTCCCCCAACATGAGGATTCCTAAGTAATCCAGGTATTTTGTTTGGATCACCGATCCTTCTAACTCTATTCCTTCTATTTTGGAGTGATCGGGTTAAATTTAAAGTTCAATTAATGCATTTTCTTCATTTATGTAGTTAAACTTGTTTATTGTTTACATTACCTCATGTAATTACTTTAATTAATTTCTTAGTCACACTT
The DNA here is from genome assembly GCA_032270985.1 of Heliamphora pulchella. Classification (NCBI taxonomy): domain Eukaryota; kingdom Viridiplantae; phylum Streptophyta; class Magnoliopsida; order Ericales; family Sarraceniaceae; genus Heliamphora; species Heliamphora pulchella. The sequence goes on from JAULJZ010223778.1 coordinate 34,347, forward strand.
TCACACTAAGTACATTGTTATTTTTTATTAATTCATTAAATTAGTGCTAATATATTTTGGCAATTACAACTTGTTCATATTGTTAATTGTTATGATAATGCATTTACATTTATGTGAATGTAGTAATAAATACTACATTTCATATTTAAGTTAAATAATTGTATTTAATTTTTCTTATCTTTCTAGCATTTTCTTTTTTTTTTTCTTTTATTTTCTGGTAATTAATTTAATGTCATATTCCTCCTTTAAGTATTAGCCTAATGCTTTTTTCATTACTAGTATTTTTTTATCTACTAATCTTTCATTTGTCTTTATTTTCTTTCCTTTTTAGTTATTAACTTAAAATGTTCAATTTAACATTTCTTTTTCTTTAAAATTAGTATTTGTTTTCCTTTCTTATAAAGTTTCTTTTTTTTTATTCGTAGCTTTAATTTTCTTACATTTTCTTTTTTTTCTTGTCATATTATTATTAGTTTTATTTTCTTTTTCTTTTAGTCATTTTCTTTGTCTATTAACATTATTTTTTTTATTTTATTAAATCTAAAAAATCACAAAAAATCTTTTAAGTTAATTTTCATCTTCAAATATTAGTATACATTTTCTCTTATTATAGCAATTTTTCTTTTCTTTTCTTTTCTTTTGTTTCTTTTAAGGTATACATTGTAAATAGTTAAATTTTCTTTTATTAATAACATTTTCTAACCTTTTCATTTTTAACATAATTCTTTTTTTGTGAGCTTTTTCTTTTAAATCCTTAAATTTTTTTTTTGCCATAAAACTTCTATTTTAAATTTCTTTTTTAATACACTTTCTCTAAGATTTTGCCTAGTATTTCTTTTATTAAAAATTCATCATGTTAAATGCTAACATAGTTTATTTTGATAACATACACGTTTTAGTTCCTTATTTGAAACTATGTCTAGGATAGTTTAATTTATTATGAGCAATCTATGTTTAGGTAAGCATGCTTTACTCTTTTATGCAAATCATGATAGTTTAGTTTATTTTGATGAAAATTGCATGTGAGAATATTCCATATATCCTTTACTTAGAAATTGTATGCCATAGGATTTAGAATTTTATCCATTTACTTGTTTTGATTTGTAGTGCTATATACATATGTTATGTATTTTTCATATTTGATTTTGGATGTCCCTCTTTGCCTCAACTTTCTTTATTTGCATGCATTTGAGAAATTTTATTAAAGAACCAATGATGATTTGTAGAGGACAACCTTATGGTTGGGCGAACGGGGTGTATAATACCTTCCCTGATTCGTACCTTAGCTCCCGAACCTTTTTCTCTGGTTAAACATTTTAAAGATCAGTAGTTATTTTTGTTTTTCTTAGTTTTTTTCAAAAACTAAGTAGCGACTCCATTTTCAACAAAAAGGGATTTTCAAAATTTAGTTTTCAAAGTGTTAAAATATTTTCTAAATATCTTTTGAATCCCATATTTTTGAACACTTTTAAAATCCCAACGCCACAATATTTTCTGGCGACTCCGCTGGGGACTGGTTTATAAAATCAAATAAGAGGGCTAAACTTGAAAATATCATTGGTTCTTAATAAAAATTTCTTATTTGCATTTTCGCATGCATATGCATTGTTCTTCAAAACCCCCTACCTGGTTAACCCGTTGCCCTGAATGTTCATCCATTTCGAGAATTGTTGAGAAAACTGGCAACTCTTACTGATTGTGCGCTATCATAGGTGCAGTTAAAGAGTTCGGGCGTACTGTTTGACTATGTCCTGCACCACTCCAGGCATAGAAGGTATATATCCGGCTCTATTCAGACGGTACCCTGTTTGATTGACTAAAACTAGCCTTTTGTATATTGTAGTTTATAACTCCCCATTAGGTACTGCTAACCCTAGTAGGATTATGTGTTTTCTTAAAATTATATGTTATGATTGTGTATTATTAGGATTGTTTGTTCGAGCTTAAGCTAGTTCATCTTCCGGGTTCAGCCTGGGTTTTCTCTCATCATTTGTTTAGGTTGACTTTCCTTTCGGTTCTTACCCGGGTTTTGTTCTTCACCATGTTTGGTTTTCACGCCATAGTTTTCTTCTCGGGGTCATGCCCGTGTTTTGTTTTGAAGCCTTTAGGGTAGTTTCTCTCTCTTTCGGGTTCTTCCCGGGTTGTTAGTTCCATACCCCAACTTTTTTCAGCTCATTTCCTTTAGATCCTTATTTTACCCACATGAGCTAGTTTCTTACCATTATGCTGCCCATTTCCCTTAAAATTTTTAGGTCAAATCGATCCTTTAAGCCTAGCACTCTTTTCTTGCCAGATTGCTACCCATTTCTTCACCCAAGTTTACTTAAACATGTTCAGTTGTTATGCTGCCAGTATGAGCCCAGCAGGGGCATTGTTATAGCCTCAGTGATTATCTGCTTATGATTTGCTATTTCGAGTATCTGGGATGTTTGCTATCTATCGTCAAAATTCTCATTCGGGAAGTATTTGATACTGGTTATTCTACTTTTGGGATCTAGGTTTTCTTCGGATCTATATCATTAAGCCTAGAAGAGAACAATCGACACATATCTGGGCAAGATTAGTAGCAGGCGGACTCTGTAGGGTATCTAAATAGCCAACTGGGCCAGCTAGGCTAGCTAAAATGGCAGAGAATGAGGTGAACTTGACTGCTCTGATGAGAGCTATTACTGAGATACAAAGAGCTATGGAGCAACAAACTCAGGCTCAGAATCAGTGCCAAGCACAGATTCGAGCAGTTCAGGCCCATTTGCCAGTGCCGAATGAATAGCATGATGACCTAAATGGTAACAGAGAAGATTTTTGGGAAGATAATCAGGTCCTTGATGGACCACAAGTTGTTCCACCACCACCACGGATCCCTCGTCAGGTGATAGTTGAGAAAGAAATTACCGCTCAGTCTAGAGAGCATGTGTTGGTTGAGAAGATCGATCAGATGGAGAATGTCCTTAGAAAGGCCAAAGGAATCGAAGAATACATGCTAGATGTGGGAGGACTATGTTTGTTCTCAGACGCTAAGCTACTGAAAAAGTTCAAAATGCCAGATATGGAGAAGTTCGATGGAACTGGAGATCCCAGAATTCATCTCTGAATGTATGTTGGTACCCTGTTGCCAATGGAAATTGATGACCAACTGAAGGCCCAACTCTTTCACCGATATCTTTCTGAGGCAGCCCAGAAATGGTTCCTCTTCCTCGATGTAGCAAAAACCTAAACTTAGGAAGACATAGCTACGGCTTTTGTCAGTTACTATTGTTACAATATCCAACTGGACGTAACTATTCGAGAGCTCAAAATGACTCGACAGGAGAATCGGGAGTCTTTTGTTGATTTTCTGACTCGATGGAGGGGTAAGATTGCCAAGATGACAAACTGACCCTCTGAGAAAGAACAAGTGAAGATAGTAGTAAAGAATTTGTAACCCACCTTGAAACGCTATCTGATCACACAGTCGATCTCCACATTCGAGCAGTTGTTTGATGCTGAGGTTTAAATAAAAGATGCAATTCAATCTGGGGATATCAAAAAAGTTGAGCCTAGCCAGAAACTAAGGAGGACATTCCCCCAACCAACCAAAACCAGATTCCTGCCACCAACCTAGTGTCTGGCTCAAACGAGGTAAACTTGCTAAATCTATCCTCTTCCGCCCAGCAATCTAATAATACCCAATAGTCAGACAATAGCCAACAGCAAAGGCCAATGAGGGTCTTCACTCCTCTCAACATTTCTTTATCCACCGCCCTGAGTCGACTCGTTGAGAAAGGGCTTACCAAGTCAATGGACCCCATACCTATTCCTGATCCCCTACCGCCAAGGTTTAATGCTTCTCAATACTGCGCCTTCCAGCAAGGTCACAAACACCTAACTGATAAGTGCTTAAGGCTCTGACATGAGATCCAGAACCTCATCAACAACAAGGTAATCCCGCCACCATCTATTACCCCAAAGCTGAATGTCACGACTAATCCACTGCCAAATCATGCCAGGCAGGCTGGGGTAAATTACATGTCCCTGGGGGAATTAGAGGACCCGAGCCGATATATCTGTCCAACATACCTGCCACATCCTCATGTTTCAGCTACTAAAAATTAGGCAGTTTGTTCATTGGTTATAACTAGAAATGGCTGGGATGTTATAGAGGAGTTGAATGATAATGACTGGGAAGGATATCTGGCAGTAATCAAGAGGAGGAGCATAACGAGGAAGACGACTAGCCATTGGACTATACAGCCTGGCACTATGGGTTCGGCCACGTGCTTGATGGCATCACTCTTCTCCAACTTTTTGAGGAGGAGATATATGTTGACAAGATGCTGTCCTATTGGCTGGTCAGGGTTGTGCTGAAATTGGACGAAATAGAATGGACCGATTTCTGGGTTGCTCAGGAACAACAAGTGAACTTTATCAAAAAGGACATATGGGAGGAAGTTGATAATATATGGGCTATTGAAGATGATGAGGAGAGAAGAGAAAGAATAGCAATCGGTGATTTAAGCGATTTGTGGGCATTTGAAAACCCTTCGCCTGTGAACGAGGTACGATAGACCAGCGACACAATAACGAGATTATGGGATCCCGAGGAGGGGATAGAACATCTGACTAGAAGTGGGTGGTATATCAAGCCTGCCCAGCTGGAAAAAGGGTAACCAAGCGGAAAAGGGGAGGAGAAAGAACAGAAAGAAGAGGATGATGCAGTGCTGAAGAAGTTAAAGAAGAAGCAAGCCAATATCAGCATTTGGGGGCTACTAATGGCCTCGCATAAACACAGACAAGCTGTGTTAAAGGTTCTAAATAAAGCCAGCGTTTCGATAGAGGCCACCCCGAAGCAACTGATTGAACTTATTTTACCGACGGTAGAACCAAAAATTATTTCTTTTTTCGATAAAGATCTACCTACAGAGGGAAGGAATCACAACAAACCACTACATATTACTGTTAAGTGCCTGGACAAATGGGTCCCTGTGACTCTTGTCGATAACGGGTCTGCATTAAATGTATATCCGCTCAGAATAGCACTCTGTTTAGAACTCAAGACAGAGCATTTCATACCGAGCAATCAAGGAGTCTGGGCTTATGACAACACAAGGAGGGACGTACTGGGATGGGTATCATTTGTAATATTAGTAGGGTCCTTGGAAACGTCGATTGAGTTTCATGTACTAGATGTACCAGCGTCTTTCAACTTATTGTTGGGTAGACCTTGGTTACATGACCCAAGTGTCTAGGCTGTACCATCGACTCTCCATCAGAAACTGAAACTGATAAGAAATGAGACAGTTCTGACTATTTACGAAGAAGACAGCATTCATCCCCCAAGAGGAGGAGAGGGCTCAACTCTGTTAGAAGTACAGCTTGGTGAGGGTGATGTATCGCTCAGTGGCATAAAGTTCGACAAAACTCAGGATGCACAGATGTTGAATGAGGAGGAAATGTACATCAACCCGCGGACTGTAACAATGATGAGAAAAATGTCCTTTTTTCCTTGTATGGGATTAGGACGTAAGCAGCAGGGAATCCCAGAACCCATACAGGTATTGTTGGAGGAAAAACTGATAAGATCATTATTTTTGTAAAAATAATTTTCAAAAAAAAATGAACTGGACGGGCAAACGCCGAAACGGGCTCCCGATAAAACTTTTGACGAAGAACGATCAAAATAAAACCCGTGCAACCAAAGTCAATTTAGAAGAATATCTCTAGTATTAATCTTCAACTACGACTTATTCCGAGTTGAAGTTCCTGTCAGATCTTTTACCGTATTCCCTTATGAGATCCTCGAACGCAGTGTGGGGTACGATTCTCCGAGAACTTATACCGGCAGAACCTCGATATATTTTTTAAGTCTTGAAAGACAAAAATAATATATCAAGAATGATATGAAAATCAAATCTAAACTGGTTCAGCCTACCCGCATATATATAGGGTTACAGCAAGGACCTGTGGAGTAATTATGAGTAAGACTTCCAGTAGAAAATAGATATCTACGGGCGGTTTCTGTAATTATGGAAAGTCACAGTAGTTTCTACAATTTTCATAAAACACTGAATTACAGTTTACACCACTAAAGAACTATAATTGCACTATGACCCATAATCTCAATATCTTCTTGTATTGAGCTCCTGTTATTAAATACTTACCATTTCTCCCAACGCTAAGATTCTCGATACCCGCCAATTAAATTTAATTACTAACAATTTAATTTAATCGGCATCTTGATATTCCTTAAGACCTTCCTCTTAACTTATTTGACCACCGAATAATTAAATTCACTTGTAGGGTTTGTCCCGGTCAAAACTTATAAGCATCCTTAAGGGGGTATCGTCAATCCCGATCATCGGGACGTGGATTCCGTCAATAATTAATATTTGCCATATAAATAATAC